>CAUYRH010108013.1:0-19968 GCA_963574655.1 Perodicticus potto
CTACACCGTACAAGTCTTATTGCAAAATCTTCTGAGTGAAGAAGCAACTGGACAGTTCCGCGTGTACCGTGAGTGATTCTGTGACCTCTGGGTGCTGGGGGGTTGGTTCTACTCCACACACACGGGTTGTCAGGCCGGGTGGCTCCTGCCTCCCCCTCTGCGTCCCGTCCCATGTGGGGTTTGGGGACTGAGTGCAGGACACACACTGTGGGACAGACTTCAGAGATCAGAATCCTCTCCTGCATCCAGACCCTGCAGACATTCCCTGGGGAAGGACCAGTCTGATGGGGCAACTCAGCAGGGGACATCAGTCTCAGACCAGCACCCCAGGCCTTCCCTATGGACATGACCCTGAGAAGGAGCCTGTGGGACTCGGTCAGGGCCCGGTCTATGGGGCCCCTGGGAGAAACTCAGGCCCGGGACTCCTGAGTCCAGGTGACACTGGGGAGCCCATGGCCAGGACTGGGCTTTGGCCTCCTGGGCAGGGCTGACTGGGTACGACGATTTACCAGCTATCTGAGGGCCAAGGCTCCTGGGGCTGGTCACCAGCCAGGGCCAGACCCCACACCAGTTAGTGACCTGAGGCTCAGTGTGGTTGGCACAGACTGACAGTCCCCTCAGGCCATCAGCGCACTGTCCTGGGAGACTTCAGGGAAGGAACAGAGGAGAGAGGAAGCTCCTGGAGGCGGCTGTCCACAGCGATCAGGCCCAGAAGCTCCTTCACGGGCTCCAGCAGTAATCGATGCTGTTTATTTGGGCGGCTCCTCTACACAAAGCTTTAGGTCAGGTAATTGGGAATATCTAAGGTTAACTCACAGTCAGGATAAGCCAGAGACCATTGCTGATTGATCCTATTTTACCGAGGAGAAACGGAGGCACAGGGCCGTACAGTCATTGGATTAGGGTCACACAGAACATGACTAGAAGATCAGAGTCCCGGGGGGCCTATCTGCAGCCACAGCCCCAACCTCTCCTCAACACCGGGCCCTTACCAGGCATCCGGGGGCCCAGGGCCAGTCCTTGGTTCAGTTGCTTTCTCCTCAGGCATCTGCAGCTTAGAGGGGGAAATTGCAGTCTGGGAGTCAGATCAAATGGAGAATTAGTCACCTTTACTCAGGCCTAGACCTCCTGCCTCAGCAAGCAAATTCAGTGCCAGGAATACCCAGGCTTCCCTCTCGGCGCCCCATTCCCACTGGACTTGAATCCATGTTCTTCCTGGTGTGCCCGTGTCACTCTTACAGAGTCTCTTGTCATCGTGCCCGAGATATTTTAAAACAAGACTGGGCCCAGGTGGTGCTGTGCCTCAGTGAGTAGGACGCTGGCCCCATATACTGAGGATGGCGGGTTGGAACCCAGCCCTGGCCATAGTGTAACAAAAAATTGACGGGCGTTGTGGTGGGCACCTGTAGTCCCAGCTACTCGGGAGACTGAGGCAAGAGAATAGCCTAAGCCCAAGAGCTGGAGTTGCTGGGAGCTGTGACACGCTGGCACTCTACCGAGGGCAACAAAGTAAGACTCTGTCTCTCAAAAAAAAATAAAATAAGAAATAAATAAAAATAAAAGAAGACTAGGCCAGGCGTTGATGGTAAGGAGGGTGGACACACGGGCCCGAAAGAGCGTTCTACGGCAGACACAATGGCGATGTCCAGGGAAGTGACTGGGGGGCCAGTCTGGAGTGATCTGGGGTCAGAGGGTCAGAGGGGAGGTACTGCCCTCTCCTTATAGATCATCTCCTGAATAAAGACACCCAACCTTTTGCAGAAGGCCAGGACCTTTGCTCTCTGTGCCAAGCTGACCTGAGCTCTGAAAAAGGAGCATGGTCCCAGGCCCCGGGCCATGCTCAATTGGTCACCTCCTCTGTTTGTCTCCAGGGTCAGCAGCTCAGCCCTCTGTTTGAGCCAGCAGCACCACAGCCACAGACGAGAGAAACCCCTGCCACTGCCCTGCCTGAGGAATGACACCGGAACCTCCATCCTGTGGACTCTCAATAACCAGGCTCTGTGGATCACACGGAGGATGGAGCTGTGCTGGGACTACAGTGTGCTCAGCATGGAGCCCATCAGGAGGCAGGGTGCCGGGCAGTATCAGTGTGAGGTCTCCACCCCCGTCAGTCACAGCAAAACTGACCCTCTCGGGCTGACTGTGAAATGTGATCCTCTGCGCTCCTTACTGTCAGTTAGAAAACTCGAAGTTGATGTTGTTCCTGTAAAAGGATCATTATGATATGCACTTATTTTATAGAGCTGTAGTGAATAATCAATGGGATGAGGGTGGGAAGTTCTTGAAAGATTTGCATTCAGTCAATAAATGCTCAGCACTCAGAGCTGACCTTGTCATTGCTGTTGGCTTAAGATCCCACTGGACACCAGAGCACGCCACTTGTCCCGTCTCAGTTGTGTCATCTCCACAGTGAGGGTTACATGTTCTGTAGGGAGAGGGATGCCCCGGGCAAAGACCCAACAAGACGCAGACACTGATGACCACATCATCTCTCCCCCATGAGGTTTCACCATCACCCAGAAAAGATGCTCCTGGGCAACCCTGCTCATGGGAGACACAAGCCCAGGCTGCTTCTCACTAGAGGTGACTCCCAAAACTCCGGACACTGCTGGCCTCCATGCTCATGCCAGCCTTTCAGGACTCATCCTCCTGGACCTGCCCCCTCAGTTCTCAGGCTAAAGCCAGTGGCCCTCACCCCAAAGTCCCAGGAAATTCTCGGAAACACTAACATCCTTGTAGATAGAACCCACAGGGTGTCCATGTGGGGTCTGGCACTGGTCCTCCCCTCAAGGTCCCCAAAGCTCAGTTGCTCTCCCTCCAAGACCTCCTTCTCCCCATAGAATGTGAGGACTGTGCACCCCTGAGCTACACCTTTTCACTCCCTGACCCCATGAGGGGCAGCTGGACACTGTGGGTACCGACATGCACAAATCTAAAGGGCACCCTTCCTAGAATACAATACCTGGTGCCCTTGGTGGGGTGTCCCCTTGTGGTCCTGGCCAGTGGTGCTGGCCTTCTTTCTATTGTACAGACCACAGCGCCTTTGACCACTCAGCCATCCTAGCGTGCTCCATCTGCCCCACCCCACAGCTCTTCCCTGGGAGTTCTCAGTGTCCCTGACCTGACCACAGGAGCCAGGGTAATGGCCCACAGAACCAACCTGTCAGGGCCCACCCAGAGAAGGGACAGGACTGGAAACCTATGACAGCCACTGGGTAGGTGACTGGCAAATGACAGTGTCATGTCTCAAAAAGACAATATTCATAGTAGCAATTGTATTTTTTTTTTTGAGACAGAGCCTCAAGCTGTCACCCTGGATAGAGTGCCGTGGCATCACAGCTCACAGCAACCTCCAATTTCTGGGCTCAAGTGAGTCTCCTGCCTCCATCTCCCAAGTAGCTGGGACTATAGGCGCCCGCCACAACGCCCGTTCATTTTTTGGTTGTAGCCGTCATTGTTGTTTGGCAGGCCCAGGCTGGATTCGAACCCGCCAGCTCAGGTGTACATGGCTGGCACCTTAGCCCATTGAGCCACAGGCACTAAGCCAATAGCAATTGTAATAGTATCTAAAAACTGGGGAAGAAATCCAAACATAACTGAACAGAATAGACAGATCCAACGTGATGTAACAGCATGATAGGATGTCTATCATACGTCAGTAAAGATGAAAGAACTGGAACATGGGTGAATATTTGGAACACAATGATGCTGCATTTTTTGTTTTGTTGGTTTGTTTTTTTTTTTTTTTTTGAGACAGAGTCTCACTATGTTGCCCTCATAAGGTGCTGTGGCGTCACAGCTCACAGCAACCTCAAACTCTTGGGCTTAAGAGATTCTCTTGCCTCAGCCTCCCAAGTAGCTGTGACTACAGGCGCCTGCCACAATGCCCAGCTATCTTTTTGTTGTTGCAGTTGTCATTGTTGTTTAGCAGCCAAGGCTGGGTTTGAACCCACCTGCCTTGGGGTATGTGGCCAGCACCCTAACCACTGAGCTACAGGTGTCAAGCCTAATGATGTGTTTTTTTAAAGCACTTTCCAGGCTCTGCGCCTGTAGCTCAGTGGTTAGGGTGCTGACCACATACACCGGGGCTGGTGGGTTCCAACCTGGCCTGGGCCAGGTAAACAACAATGACAACTACAACAACAAAATAACCAGGGGGTGTGGTGAGCGCCTGTAGTCACAGCTACTCGGGAGGCTGAGGCAAGAGAATGGCTTAAGCCCAAGAGTGTGAGGCTGCTGTGAGCTGTGACACTATGGCACTCTACCCAGGGCAACATAGTAAGACTCTGTCTCAAAAAAAAATAAAAGCACTTTCCAGAAAACTACACAGAATATGGTACCATTTTTACAGAGCTCAAAAGCAAGTAATTCTAAACACTATTATTTAAACATATAATACAGCCACATCTAGTGGCTCAAGCCTGTAATCCCAACTACTCAGGACGCTGAGTGGAGAGGATCATTTAGGCTTCAATTTGAGACCAGCTTAGGTAACACAGCAAGACCCTATCTCTAAAATATGTTTTAGGGCAGTGCCTGTGGTTCAGTGGGTAGGGCGCTGGCCCCATATAACGAGGGTGGCGGGTTCAAACCCAGCCCTGGCCAAACTGTAACAAAAAATAGCCAGGCATTGTGGTGGGTGCCTGTGGTCTCAGCTACTTGGGAGGCTGAGGCAAGAGAATCTCCTAAGCCCAGGAGTTGGAGATTGCTGTGAGCTATAACGCCACTGCACTCTACCGAGGGCGATAAAGTGAGACTCTGTCTCTAAAAAATAAATAAATAAATAAATAAGTTTTAAATATTATCTGGGCATGGTGATCGTGCCTGTAGTTACCAGCTACTTAGGAGGCTAAGGTAGGAGGATAACTTGAGCCCATGAGTTCAAGCCTACAGTGAGCTACGATCATATCACTGCACTTCAGCCTGGGCAACAGAGCAAAAATCTGTCTCTTAATAAAAAATGTATATATTTATACATATATATATAACGTATACACGATAAAAGTATATAAAAATCTAACCCAAGCAAAACTACATGAAAGGTGGAATAGTGGTTACTCCACGGGAAGAAGCAAAGAAGTGGGATGGGAAGAGCACACAGGTAAGGTACAGGTTACTCCTGATGTTCTAGTTCACGGGTTGGGTGATATGCCCATAGGGTTCATTTAATTATACTCTATATCCCATATTTTATTAAATATAATCTTTTGAATATTGTCAATATGTCCCCTCTCTGGTATTAGGATTGGAGCTATTTGGCATGCCTAGGACACCACTCCCTTTGACTTGTCAATTCCCTTTGAAGGTTGTTGAGGTCCCCACTATTTTGGCTACTGGGATTAAGATGATCTGTGGAAGCACAACTTGGCCCATCCAAGTCTTGGCTGAGTTCTCTAAAATTACCTACCAGCCCAGCTGGCCAGGAGTTAGAAAAGGGTAGGTGAAGTCCACTGACAAAATTCATCCTCAAAAAGCTTTTCCGTGACCTAACAGCCCCTTGCCATAGGCTCTGTGCTCTCCATCCAGCCCTATTCCACTTACCATTACTTCCTCTGGCTTCCCTTCCCCTTCCAAAACCTAGATTGTTAATGGAGATAATTGGGACCCAGGGCAATCAAGACCTCATGCCAGTACCATTTCTGAGGCCAGTTCCAGGTACCTGTACTTTACATCCCACTGTCTCAAGAAGTTAACAAAGGTGAGTTCTGCAGCCTCAGGTAGTTAAGCCTGTAAAATGGAAATGGAGAAGTGGCAATATCTACTTAATAAGGTTGTAGTAAGGATGACTGAGATGATGCACAGAAAATGCTTCACCCACAGTGGAATACCCTTGGCTCCTCCCTCTAAACCTCATAAGATAGTGGAGAAAATTAAACTGAGATCACACAAATAAATGGCCTTACACAGACTCTCCCATCCCTATTCCCCACCCCTAAACACACACACACACAAACTTCTACTTGAAGTCATGAAGTTGCAAGGTAAGATGTAGGTGCCCCTTGCTGCCCCCTTGTGGCCTGAGGGAAGAATCACATTGTCCTCCTCTCCTAGGAGCCCAGAAACTGAAATTCCAGTGAACACTTAACCACACCAGCCCTGCTCTGTCCTCTCTCTGCCTTACTTGCTAGCTTTTCAAAGAAATGATTACTGGGCAAAGGAAAGTAGCTCAGGTCTCCAAATCTTCCAGTGAAATTCCTTCATCAGGAACAAAGATCTGCAGCAGGCAAAGGAGATGCTACTCTGGGCAAGTAATTTACTCGAGTCAGTTTCTTATTTGCAAAATAGAGATAAAAGCCCTCTCACTGAGGTCTTGTAAGGATTAAACAGATTTGGTTCGTGAACACTAAAAGACAGAAGCACAGTATCTGACACACAGTGAGTGAGCAATCATAGTTAAAAAGCACCCTGACAAAACGCAGCTCTACCTCGTAAGATTCTTCATTTCAGAGACAAGGAAATCAAAGCACAGAAAAGAACAGAAATTTAGCCAGGATCTCGTAAGTCTAGAATGAACCCAGGCTAGAGCTCAGGCTCCCAAAGTAACGAAGAGGAGAAAATGAATACTTGATTTCCCCCAGTTGCTGGACCTGGCACTGTCACTTTGCTGGCTCCTCTTTCTACGGGCTCTCCCCTCACCTCCTTGGACATGCCTGGCCTTCCTCACACCTTCCACACTCTCATGGACCACAGGACAAAGCAGAAAGGTAACTCTGTGACTTTATTGGGTTATACAAAGAGATCTGAGTGTTGGGTCCAGCTAGATGGTCAGTCTCTGAAGGCAAGTAGGACACCTAAGATGCCCCAAGCAGGGCACTGCCTGGAGGACCCTGCACTAATAATCTGGGACTTCTCTAAGATGTTGAGAACCTCGGTCACTCTGATGCTCCCAATATGCTGAAAATCTGCTAAAAGCCGGTGATGTTCACGAGCACAGCCCATGAGGAGGAAGGTAGTATTGAGAGAACCTTCAAGGAAGAGAGAGAGGAATCAGGAACACTTTCAAAACTCAGAGCCCTGCCCTCTTCCCAGGCCCCTCACAAGCCAGGACACCTGTTCTCCCACCAGAGACTTGGGTACCAGTTGCCTTACCCCTTGCTCTTTGGAATTCATGTACCTGGCCCCCTGCAACCCCAATCCCATCTCCAGATCCCACCAGCCTCTCTCAAAGATGTGAAGACATTAGTAACTGGCATAAAGTAGGCATCTGACAAAGTTCCTCTCCTCTCACCTGCCTGAAATTTTAAGGTGGAACCGTAACATACAGGTGCCATGTAGGGGCAAGTATCACTGGTGACGAAATTTGGGAGACAAGTCTTAGTATGTTCGCCCACACAGGTTGGGCATGTATGCGTAGTAGATGCTATAGACTTAAGACCTTTGGCCTTTAGTTTCACAAACGGCTCCAAACTGGTGAGGTTGTTGCAGAGGTAAGTCCGGCAGACTCGGCTATAGGAGGCAATGGACACTCCAGGTGGGGAAACAAGGTAGGAGACTTGCGGTGGGTAAGATGAGGCTGAGCTGCAGCCTTTAAAACCCACAACTCCTCTTTTGGACCCTGAGGAGCAGAGGATTAAAGAACTCTGATCAGTGTCATTGACCTCACTCAGAGTTCCCTGCCCCTTGGCTTCTTTTTTTTTTTAAGACAGCATCTCACTATGTCTCCCCTCAGTAAAGTGCCGTGGTGTCACAGCTCACAGCAACCTCAAACTCTTGGGTTTAAATGATTCTTTTGCTCAGCCTCCCAAGTAGCTGGGACTACAAGGTGCCCACCACAATGCCCAGCTATTTTTTGTTGTTGCAGTTTGGCCTGGCTATTTTTGTTGTTGTTTTTGTCGTCGTTGTCGTCATCGTCGTCGTTGTTTAGCAGGCCCAGGCTGGGTTCAAACCCACCACCCCACCATGCCCCTGGTGCATGTGGCTGGCGCCCTAACCGCTGAGCATGGACGCCAAACCCCCTTGCTCTTCTTGTACCCTCCTTGCCCCATCACCAGCTTTGCTTCTGCTCCGATGTCCACTCCCAGCAGCCTCACAGGGCTCAGATTTGGAGTCTCCATCTATATCTCCTCATTCTTCTTCCCACAGGGGCCCTATTCTTCTCCCCCTTGTGCCCCATTCTTTTCTCCTCCCCCAGACGCCCTCCTCCTCCAGTATCTGCTTACCTCCATCCTGCCCTCTTATCTGGCCCACATCACAACCTGCTGGGTCCTGCCCCTCTCCTACCAGTATCCTAACATTATTCCAAACATCTAATTGAAGTAAGATCTAACTCTATTCCAGAGTCCCTGGGTGCTGGAACTGGAGCTGGAGGTTAAAAGAGCAAGGAAAGAAATGTGTCAGATCCACTCCAATTTACCTGCCTCAATGAAAACTAGCGTCTCTTCGCAGCCTTCTCTCTGCTTACACACCATACTCCTCATCAGAAGCCACTCCCAGTTGTGGAAAGAAACAGCTCTGAAGGCTGAGGCTGATGCTTCATAGCACAAAAGAGCTCCAGCCCCTAAAAGGAGAATGCACTTCCAGTCATCAGCTCCTCACATCACATTCTCAGCCCTTGAACTGCCAACCAAGAGCTCAGCCTCCACAAGACCCGTCCCAGGAGAAATCTAGACAGTCAGCCCTCCTCCCCCAGTGATGTGAATCCAGCCTCCCACCTTCTAGGTTCTTATAGCATCCAGCCCCATGGGACATACGAGGCAGAGTGGAGATGGCCCCTAGGAGGCAGAGCAGTTGCATGGGTCTCAAATGCTGGGGTCCCATGATCTTGGTCTGGGTCTTGAATGCTGACCCAGTTTCAATCTGGGTCCCAAGCTCAGTTCCCTGAATTCTTTGTCCACCTGCCTCTGGGTCACTGTTTCTGGAGCAAAAAGTTGATTGGGTCAGTTTCTGGGACATAGGTTCCCTGAGACTTTCAGGGACACAGGTCCTCCTAACTCCATGGTCTGCCCTCTGATCTAAACCATACTCACCATATTAGCTTTTCAAAGCACAACTCTCCCCTCCCACTTAGGTCCTCCCACCAGACTTGGTGCCGAGCAGAGGATGCTGGCTGATCCAGACAATCATTATTATACAGGCTGTTCTCCATCCAGAAGCAACGAGACAACAAATGGCACCAAAACTCGTGTGTGTGTGTGTGTGTGTGTGTGTGTGTTTTAAGTATCCACATATTATTAAATAGACTTTGGTTCAACACAAAAGTTTAAAAAGTGTTTATAAATGGAAAAAAATACTATATATCATACATACTATAAAAAATACTATATATCATACAGACACAGACACACACACACACAGAGGAAATGTGAAATCTATTGAAAACCAAATAAGGTCTGTAGTCTTGTTAAGTGTATTGTACTAATTATCAACTTCACATGGTTACATTATGGTTACATAAGATGTCTCCATGAAGAAACTGGAGGAAAGGACTCTATGCACTATTTTTTTTTTTTTTTTTTACAGTTTTTGGCTGGGGCTGGGTTTGAACCCGCCACTTCCGGCATATGGGGCCGGCACCCGACTCACTGAGCCACAGGAGCCGCCCTCTATGCACTATTTTTGCAACTCCCCGTGAGCCAATAACCTTTGCAAATATCAAAAGTTTATTTTTTTTTTAAACTACGTGTCAAGCCAGGTGTGGTGGCTCATGCCCATAATCCTAGCACTTTGGAAGGTCAAGGCAGATTAATCCTAGAACTTTGGAAGGTCAAGGAAGATGGATTGCTTGAGCTCAGGAGTTCGAGACCAGCCTGAGCAAGAGTGAGACCCTGTCTCTACTAAAAATAGAAAAACTAGCTGGGCATTGTGGCAGGAGCCTGTAGTCCTAGCTAGTTGGGAGGGTGAGGCAAGAGGATTGCTTGAACCCAGGAGTTTGAGGTTGTTATGAGCTACAATGACGCCATAGCACTCTAGCCTGGGCAACAGAGTGAGACCAAGTCTCAAAAAATAAAAATAAAAATAAAAATAAACCTGGGAAAAAACTACGTAGTTTTATAGTCTCAAAACTACATATCAGGCTCGGCGCCTGTGGCTCAACGGGCTAAGGTGCCAGCCACGTACACCTGAGCTGGCGGGTTCAAATCCAGCCCGGGCCTGCCAAACAGCAATGACAGCTGCAACCAAAAAATGGCCAGGTGTTGTGGCGGGCGCCTGTAGTCCCAGCTACTTGGGAGGTGGAGGCAAGAGACTCGCTTGAGCCCAGAAATTGGAGGTTGCTGTGAGCTGTGATGCCATAGCACTCTATCCAGGGTTACAGCTTGAGGCTCTGTCTCAAAAAAAAAAAAAAAACTACATATCAAAATTTGGGACATGGCTAATGCAGTATTTAGAAGTAAATTTATACTTTTAAATACAGTTATCAGACAATAAAGAGATTTAGCTCCATGTGGTGGCTCATGCCTGTAATCTTAGCACTTTGGGTGGGTGGGTGGATTGCCATGCTCACATGTTCAAGATCAGCCTGAGCAAGAGCAAGACTCCCTTTCTAAAAATAGCTGGGGCTCTGCGCCTATAGCTCAGCGGCTAGGGCACCAGCCACATATACTGGAGCTGGCGGGTTTGAATCCAGCCCGGGTCTGCCAAACAACAATGACAACAACAATCAAAAATAGCCAGGCATTGTGGTGGGCGCCTGTAGTCCCAGCTACTCGGGAGGCTGAGGCAAGAGAATCACTTAAGCCCAAGAGTTTGAGGTTGCTGTAAGGTGTGACGCCATGGCACTCTACCCAGGGCAACAGCTTGAGACTCTGTCTCAAAAAAATAAATAAATAAAAATAAAAATAGCTGGGCATTGTGGCAGGTGCCTGTAGTCCCAGCTACTCGGGAGGCTGTAACAGAAGAATCACTTGAGACCAAGAGTTTGAGGTTGCTGTGAGCTGTGACACCAAGGCACTCTACCAAGAGTGACAAGTGAGACTGTCTCAAAAAAAAAGATTTATAAATAAATATATTCATGATTAGCTGAAGTTGTACAAGGGACAACAAGGAAAATTCTTCTCCACAAAAAAGAAGAATGAAAAGAAGAATGATGGCAGAAATCATTTAAATAACAAACAACAAAATTATTACCAAAAAGAAACATTATTTGACTACATTAATGAGTTCTTTGGCAAATCTGATCAAGAGAGAAAATACAAATAAAATACAGAATGAAAAACGGTAAGTAACAGACAGCAGATGTTTCATAAACAATAAAAGTATCATTGGTCAGGCACAGTGGCTCACGCCTGCAATCCCAGCATTTTGGGAAACCAATGTGGGAAGATTTCTTGAGGCAAAGAGTTTGAGACTAGCCTAGACAATATAGCAAGACCCTATCTATCTACAAAAAATAAAAAGCAAATTAGACACATATGGTGACACGCACCTACAGTTCCAACTACTCAAGAGGCTGAAGCAGAAGAATCACTTGAGCCCTGAAGTTTGAAGCTGTTATGAGCTACAATCACACCACTGCACTCCAGCTGGGTGACAAAACGAAACCCTGTCTCAAAAAAAATTAATTAATTAATTAATCAATTAAATTATCATTAACAACTCTACATTTATAAATATGAAAACCTAGATGAAGGAGACAAATTTCTAAAATAAGACTAAATGCCAAAATTGGCATAAGAATATATGTAATGCCTTAAGCCAACAAGAACAGTCAAGATCTCCTGCAAATAGGCAAGAAAAAGAGAACAACCTAATAGGCAAATAGGCCAAGCATACAAAGAGAAAATCTTCAGAGAAGCAAACCAGAAAGGTGAACAAACATGTGAAGAGACTCCAGAACCCAACAAAAATCAGGGAAATATAATCTATAGAACTGTTCATCTATCAGACTGGTAAAGATCAGTAAGCTGAAAAAAAGATAAGTGTTGGCAGGAATATGCAGAAATAAGAATCCTTGAGGCTGGGCACAGTGGCTCATGCTGTGCTATAATCCCAGCACTCTGGAAGACAAGGAAAAAGGATTGCTTGAGGCCAGGAGTTCAAGACCAGCCCTGAGCAACAGCGAGATTCATTTCTACAAAAAAAAAGAAAAAAGAAAAAAGAAAAACTAGCCAGAGGTCATGGTGTGTGACTGTAGTACCAGCTACTCAGGAGGCTGAGGCAAGAGAATCACTTGAGCCTGTGACTTTGAGGTTGCTGTGAGCTATGAGCCATGGCACTCTACCAAGGGCCTCAAAGAGAGACTCTGCCTCAAAGGAAAAAAAAAAAGGAAACCTTGTGCACTGCTGCTCATAGATAGTCTGGGAAGAAAGGGATAGGACCCTCTTCTAGATCCAGAGGAACAGAAGAGTTCTGATCAGGGTCTCAGGCCCAAAGCAGCAGTACAGAGAGAAGTCTGACAATACTTAGTCAAATTAGGTTTATAAATACCCAGGTACATAAAATCAAAATTTCTCCCTTTATCTACAAAGGAACATGGACAAGGATGAAGCATTTCTGTGGTGATGGTGAGTTGAGTGAACAGGAAAGCTTTCCTCGCTGAGATCAAGGGAATACACAACACAGAGGGGTCCCACACCACAGAACATCAAGCAGCAGATAGAAGTAATTGATTTGACCTTACACATGTGTATACGGAGGGCAAAAACACGGTGCTGATTATTTCAAACAGTAAAGAACATAAACTCACTTGCATAAATTAAAAACTCACTGACATAAAACACTACACATCTTGGGAGAACACACACAAACCAAGAGATACACACTAACCACCATAGAAAGACTGCCTATGGGAGGGTTCAAGAATGAAAATGGAGGCTTGGCGCTCATAGCTCAGTGAGTAGGGTGCCAGCCACATACACCGAGGCTGGTGGGTTCAAGGCCGGCCTGGGCCTGCTAAACAACAATGACAACTGCAACCAAAAAATAACCAGGTGAACCAAAAAATAGCCAGGTGTTGTGGCGGGCACCTGTAGTCCCAGCTACTTGGGAGGCTGAAGCATGAGAATCTCTTAGCCCAAGAGTTTGAGGTTGCTGTGAGCTGTGATGCCACAGCACTAAATCGAGAACAACATCGTCTCAAAAAAAAAAAAAAAAAAAAAGAATGATGTAGTCCCAGCTACTCAGGAGGCTGAGGCAAAAGAATCGCCTAGGCCCAGGAGTTGGGAGGTTGCTGTGAGCTGTGACTCCATGGAACTCTACCGAGGGTGATAAAGTGAAGACTCTGTCTCTACAAAAAAAAAAAAAAGAAGAATGAAAATGGAGACTAGGGATTCATGAAAATAACCAAAAAATACATGGAAGAGCTCATAGGTTCATAGGCTTCCGACTCCAAGATAGACCAAGGTTGGAATATGTACCCCTCCAGCAATCATATGATTTCTTTCCTGAGTGTATTTATCTTTGTTCATTCTTTACCAGGTTTTTGTTTCTAGTCCTTATCTTAAACATTGTTATTGTTATTAAATTTTAAGCCTTTTTAATTCTGGGAAGGCAAAAAGTGGAAACCTACTATACACATGTAAAAATTAAAAAATAAATTAAAAAAACAAAGGGCAGCGCCTGTGGCTCAAAGAAGTGGGGTGCCAGCCCCATATACCGAAGGTGGCGGGTTCAAACCCAGCCTCGGCCGAACTGCAAAACAGAAAAATAGCCAGGTGTTGTGGTGGGTGCCTGTGGTCCCAGCTACTCAGGAGGCTGAGGCAAGAGAATCTCAGAAGCCCAGGAGTTGGAGGTTGCTGTGAGCTGTATGATGCCACAACACTCTACCAAGGGTGATAAAGTGAGACTCTGTCTCTACAAAAAATTAAAATTAAAATTAAAATTAAAAAAGGCCGGCGCCTGTGGCTCAAAAGAGTGGGGCACCAGCCCCATATACCGGAGGTGGTGAGTTCAAACCCACCCCTGGCCAAAACCTGCAAAAAATAAATAAATAAAAAGAAAAAATAAAAAGAATCTGTACCCCTCTACTCACTATTAATAGCTGTGTGATCTTTGCAATGTGTTGAACTCTAATAATCCATTTCATGGGATCACTGTGAAGACGAATAAAGTTCCAGGCTACTGTGACTCTCTACAAATGTTCGTTCTCCTGTGTCTGTCTCTTTCTTGCTCCCTTTCCATTACCTACACGGTCAAATTCAACCTCCTGAGCTAGCAATCAAGCCTCACCTCAGTCCAGCCCAGACTGGCCCCAAACAGCCTTTCTAATTTTATCTAGCACCACTTCTCCCACACAGCAGTACAGGTGAGAGGCACTTCTGCCTGCAACGCCACACACAGAACCCTCTGTAATCCCCAAATCTGTGATGAACTAAGCGCTAAGACTCGCACAAGAAGAAGGGGAGGCCGCGAAGGATTCACAGAGGGGTTGGGGCCCATCAGAGAAGATGGCACACACCAGCCTGAGGGGCAGAACGACAGGACCCAACAATCCGAACGCAAGTGGGGACACAATCACAAAAGCTTGGAATGAAATCCTCCAAAATAATAAAGAAAATAAAATAAGGCCAAGAGCGGTGGCTCACTCCTGCAATCCTAGCACGCTGGGAGGCTGAGGCGGGTGGATTGCTTGAGCTCGGGAGTTCGAGACCAGCCTGAGCAAGACTGAGACCCCGGTCTCTACTAAAATAGAAAAACTAGCCAGGGGGTATGGCGGGCTACTCGGGAGCAGGAGGCAGGAGGATTGCTGAAGCCCAGGAGGTTGAGGTTGCTGTGAGCTATGGTGACACCACAGCACACTCTCCAAGGCGACAGAGTGAGACTGTCTCCAAAAAAGGGGGACGGGGTAGTCGGAGCGGATGCCACCTGCACCCCTACAAAAAGGAAACCTACAGAGAAGCAGGTGCAAACTGACCTCGGACCGGCAACGAGGCAGGGGAGGACCAGCAGGGACAGGAGGAGGGCTGGAAAATGAGGCGCTGGGCGCGAAGACGGGACTGCTGGCGGCAGGTCCACCCCAGAGAAAGGAGAGAGGGAGGGACGCACAGGGAAAGGGGACGACAGAGAGAACTGGAGGGAAAGCGTGAATCGCTCTCCTAGGGATGGATGCACGGAGAAGGCAACGCCGACGGGGGAGCCCCAAGAAAGCGGGACATCCGAGAGGGAGCTGCGCGCTCTGGGCTCGGAGGGACAGAAAGACTACAGGCGTCTGAGAACACCGAGAAAGGGGGCAAGGGGAGCAGGCTGTTGGGAAGGCAGCACCGGGAGAAAGAAGTCGGAAAAGCAGCAGGGAGAAAGTGAAATTCGAGGTTAGAGCCCCGGAAGGCCTCATAAAAGGATAAGGGAGAAGGGAATCTCAGGCACCGGGTGAGGAATGAGAGAAAACACGAGAACCCACGCAGCGAGCACAGGCCACCGGAGCAAACGCAAGCCACAAAAAAAAAAAGAAAGAAAGAAAAAGCTGCACATGCGCACACCCTACAAGTGGCGCTGGGAGGGCCGTTCGTGGTGGGTGGGACCAGCCTCAACCCCAGAGGCTGTACTCGACGCCCCATTGGCCACCTCCCCCCCAGAAGAAGAAGAAAGTCCACTGGGGGGAGGGGCAGTAGGCGCGAGACTCAACTCGAGGCGTGATTGGCTGGCCTGATAGCCTGGCGCCTGAAGAAGCAGCGGAGAGGGAAGGGGTGGGTCATCAGGTCAGGATCTTGAAGCACATTGGTCGCCCGCCTCCGGTCATGGGCGGCAGCCCTTGAAGTTCATTGGTCCTCGTGAGAAGGGGCGGGAAAACCAGCGCGAGCTTGGCCGTTCCTCTGTACCCTTTCTGGCCTGGTACCTTGGCCTCCTTCTGATTGAGAGTGACACTGCTCGAAGTTGTGGTAACCACAGGGCCGGCTGTGCGAACACAGCTCCTCCCCTCCTTGCCACCTCTTTTCCCTCTTTCTGACGCTGGTCTCTCCTCGGGCTCCCCCTCCGCTTCCCCCTCGCATCCCTTCCTCGCGCACCTCTTCTCCCCTCCCCCACGCCGCGGGCCCCTCCGCGCGTTCCCAGCGCCCCACCCCCTCCCTGGGACCCTGCAGGGGGGCGGCCGCAGCCTGGCGTTTGAGGGGGAAGGGTGCATGGGTAGGCGCATGAGGTAAGTTGTGGAAGCGGGCACAAGAGGTGAAGCGCTGGGTGCAGCGACTACACGGGTTTGCATGAAAACCTGGACCCCGCGGGTACAGGAGACAAGGTCAAGCCTTTGCCCTAGATCCGGGCGTGGTACATGGCAGGGGCTCAGCAAAACGTTCCTGGAATGAATGAGAGTGAATGAAAATAACTATTGAAAGTGGGGCAGGGAGGGGCGGCGCCTGTGGCTCATCGATTAGGGGCACTGGCCCCCATATACTGAAGGTGGCGGGTTCAAACCCAGCCTCGGCTGAACTGCAAAAAAACAGAAAAATAGCTGGGTGTTGTGGCCGGCGCCTGTAGTCCCTACTCGGGAGGCTGAGGCAAGAGAATCGCCGAAGCCCAGGAGTTGGAGGTTGCTGTGAGTGGTGTGATGCCACGGCACTCAACACAGGGTGATAAAGTGAGACTCTGTCTCTACAAAAAAAAAAGAAATAAATAAAGAAAGTGGGGCAGGGAATCCCGAGAAGAATGTAATTATGGGAGGCTGGGGGCGCAAGAGGATTCTGATGTCAAAGGGTGCGGGAACAAACTGAGACTAAAGGAAAGAGGGAGATTGAATGGCAGGGCGTCCAGGAGATAAAGAAGGATGGAATGGGGGACGTAAAAAAATCTGTAGGAGGGCGGCGCCTGTGGCTCAGTGAGTAGGGCTCCGGCCCCATATACTGCAGTTTGCGAGTTCAAACCCAGCCTCAGCCGAACTGCAAAACAGAAAAATAGCGGGGCGTTGTGGCGGGCGCCTGTAGTCCCAGCTACTGGGAGGCTGAGGCAAGAGAATCGCCTAAGCCCAGGAGTTGGAGGTTGCTTTGTGAGCTGTGTGACACAACGGCACTCTGAGGGCGATAAAGTGAGACTCTGTCTCTACAAAAAAAAAAAAAAAAAAATTAAACAAAAAAACTGTAGGAATTGGATAAAAAAGCACGAGGGTAGGATAAGGATGGTTGAAGAGGGTGCCAGGAAAGACCAATGGATGGAGCACGATATGGTGGAAAGGGGGGTGTAGGAATCGTTTAAGGGAACGTGAGGATGCCTGAAACTGGGATTGATGCATATGAGAACCATGCAGGTGAGAAAAGAAAATACTGTTTGGGTTGAAAGAGTACAGAAGAAAGAGGAGGCCAGTGAGGCAACTCAGGCCTGTAATCCTAGTAGCACTCCAGGAGGCCAAGGTAGGTGGATTGCTTGAGTTCAGGAGTTTGAGACCAACAAGACCCAGAGCAAGACCCTGTCTCTACTAAAAATGGAAAAACCAGCTAGGCATTTTGGCAGGTGCCTGTGGTCCCAGCACTCTGGGAGGCTGAAGTGGTGGATCTCTTGAGCTCATGAGTTCGAAACCAGTCTGAGCCTGACCAAGACCCCGTCTCTAAAATATTCGGGCGTTGTGGCAGGTGCCTATAGTCCCAGCTACCCAGGAGGCTGAGACAGGAGGATAGGTTGAGCCGAAGAGTTTGAGGTTTCTGTGAGCTTTGACAACACAGCACTCTACCCACAGTGGCAGAGTGAGACTGTCTCAAAAAAAAAAGAAAGGGAAAAGGAGAGGGGTTTTTCTTAAGATGGAAGATACCTGTGAAAGGTCGTGGGAAGCAAAGGGGAGAAGCTAAAGTAAAAGCGGAGTCCAGAAGTGGGCAGAGGGAAAACCCACAGGCCAGGAGGGCTGGGTGGAGGGCCCTCACTCGTCCTGACCCTGTGCTCCTGCTTCTAGATCCATGGAACCCAATGAGATGCCTGCTGACCACCACTGCCCTTCCGACTCAACCCCAGCAGCTGAGACCAGACCCCCTCAGGGCATGGAGCTTATCCCCAGGAGAGCCATCAGTCGCTCTCCAACCTGTGCTCGCTGCCGCAACCATGGTGTCACTGCTCACCTCAAAGGCCACAAGCGCCTCTGCCTCTTTCAGGCTTGCGAGTGTCACAAATGTGTCCTCATCCTGTGAGCATGGGGTCCAGGAGGAGAGGAGGATGGACTACCTCCTAAGGGCAGCTGATGGGCCAACCCTTCCCCCTTTCAGGGAGCGCCGGAGAGTCATGGCTGCCCAGGTGGCCTTGCGGAGACAACAGGAGGCCCAGCTAAAGAGACACTTGGCCCAGGGACTGATGAGGAGAGGGGCGGCCTCTCCCAAAGCTCCCAGCCGCGTTAAGAAAGGAGCCAGTCGACCAGGTGTCCCCTGTGAGTGTCTCTAGCCAGGGATGGGACAGAGATTTGGGTGGAGAAAGCAGAAGTGGGGAAAAGAGTCCCAGTCCTGCCACTGAAGTGTTGTATGATTTCGAGCAGTGTGTTTCTACTCTCTTGGGCCTCAGACATCTCAGTGCCAGGAAGACACAGTGAGATCTACTGGTAGAAAATGACCAGAGTAAGATAAGAATTCAGTTTAGGGTTGGGGTCAGGATAAAGGGCTCATTAGGCCTCTTCCTGGTCCTTCACAGCTGGAAAGGAGAACATAGCACCCCAGCCTTTGACCCCTCATGGGACAGTCCCACTGGCGCTGACACCCCCTGGGAAGGTAAGGAGAGCCCAGGCCCTAGGCAGTGGTTCCCACACTGGCTTCTCCCCAGAGCCCTTCCTCTTTGCCCTCAATACCTGGTTTCTAGCCCTAGCCATGACTTGCTATGTACTTGTGGAAAAATGACTTCTTTTCTGTAGGCAAAATGAGAGAGTGGGACTTTAAGGCCTTCCTGGCTCTAAAGTTTTGGAGTTCTACCCCTATCCCAGAATATGTCCACTCCTTCCTTAGCCTTGTACCCAACTCCAACCTTTGCCCTCTACCCCCTGCAGGAGAACTCCCGGGGTCCTCTGTTACTCAGCCGCCCCCCAGAAGCCTTGCCTTTGCCCTGGGCTCCAGTGCCTCCCAGCCCTTGGGCCCCTGGACACTGGCTGTCTCCAGGCTTTTCCATGCCACCCCCAGTGGTATGTCGCTTGCTATGCCAAGAACCTGCTGTCCCTCTGCATCCCTTCCCTGGTAAGATGATAATTCAACATTTATTCAAGAGATATTTGAATGCTGATTTCCCATGTGTCAGAAAGGGAGGAGGAAGAGGACACTGGTGGGGAGAGGGTGGACAGAAACCATAACCTTTGACCCCTATACTCTCTGCATTCTCTTACTCTTCTTAGGCTTTGACCCTGGCACCTCCCTCCGGCTGCCTACTCATGGGCCCCTCACCACTTGCCCCGGATCTCGCCCGGTATTGACAGCTCCTCTTTCTGGAGAGCCTCAGGGGCCCTCTAGCCTACCCCACACGTGAGTACAGAGAGAAGAATGTATGTCATGAGACTAAGCTTGTGCTGATGGTAGGAAAAGATCTCAGACTAATAGATAAAGCAGATCTCTCCTATTGCCATCATTTCCTAGCTGTGAACCTTTGGACAAATATCTTTACTTCTTTGACTCTGTTTTGCTATTACTAACTCTTTAGTTGTCATATAAATTACCAATAATGTATGGAATACAGCTAGCACAGGCTCTGGCTATTAAATTCTGTTTAAACAGGTTTGGTGGAGTAGGACTGCCTGCTGAAATGTGGTGCAGGGGTTCGGCACCTGTGGCTCAACGGGCTAAGGCGCCAGTCATGTACACCTGAGCTGGCGGGTTCGAATCCAGCCCAGGCCCGCCAAACAAAAATGACGGCTGCAACCAAGGAATGGCTGGGCATTGTGGCGGGCGCCTGTGGTCCCAGCTGCTTGGGAGGCGGAGGCAGGAGACTCGCTTGAGCCCAGGAATTGGAGGTTGCTGTGAGCTGTGATGCCACAGCACTCTATCCAGGGTGACAGCTTGAGGCTCTGTCTCAAAAAAATAAAATAAAATAAAAAAGAAATGTGGTGCAGGGATGGTGAGAGTCTCAGAGGCCTAGGAGAGAAGCTACAGGCCATTAGGGATAGCTTCCTAAAGGTGAAGCAGGTTCTCCTTCAAGTTCTGTGGGGATTAGGAAACT
>CAUYRH010108014.1:0-16201 GCA_963574655.1 Perodicticus potto
TTTGTTAATATCCTCTGCTATTTCCTTTCTTAGGGTTTCATAATTTTCTTTATAGAGGTCCTTCACCTCTTTTGTTATTCCCAGGTATTTCATTTTCTTTGAAGCTATGGTGAAGGGAGTTGTGTCCTTAATTAGCCTCTCTTTTTGACTAGTATTGCCATATACAAAGGCTATATATATATTCAATATTTTCTACTAATGTAAGATTTTGGTGAGCATACTTCCCAATTATCTTTGTGCGTATGTTTGTTTTAATTATACAACTTGATTTAAAATATGTCAGTGAACATTACTAATGTTTCCAAAGCATGCATTAAAATGAAATTCAGGAGTTTGTCTTCACTGAGAAACAAACAAACAAACAGGTTCAAGTACACAATAATAAGCAGGATTAGTTCCAGTTTAAAGAACGATTTTTTTCAGTGTCTCTAAATCTAGTAGTTTTTTGAGCAAACATTATAAATATTTCTTTCAGAGAAATTGCGTTTTATATCTTGCTTACTTCCCCTATACTAGTCTCAAGTTTCTAAATTCTCAAAGATCTGCCTGATACAGTTCTAATACTGTGCTTTAATAGCTAGTAGATATTATACTAAAGCGTTTATAAACCTATTTTTTTCCTTTCATCACACTTCCAACTTGCAATATGGTGTAACTATGAACCAAAGTTAATAGAATTATCAATATTTTAAAACTAAAAGCAGCGAAAAGAACTAGAACAAGTCTCCTTTCTTCCAAATGTAAATAAAGTAATATATGAGTATACTAATATTATTTTTTATTTCCTCGGTTTTATCTATACATTTTTGCTTTATTTTTGGCCAAATAACAACTACTTTCTTTAAAGCATGAGTTCCTATTAGTAAGAAACAGTGTATTATAATGTTTCATCATAATCATGTTGAATATTTCTCAAGCAATCAATTGCATTAAGGTTTTGAAGCCTACTCTAAATGAAATGTGTAATTAAATTCCCTAATACTGCTATGATGTATTATCGAGCTGTAGAATAAACCACCCATCATTTTATAAAAGACTTTTCTGTTTCAGGATGGCCTGGGGCAAATTGTTGTGTCATCACTACACTGGAAATTAAGCTGTGTCTGTGATGACAATTACTTGTACAGTTTCCTGAAATTCCAGACTAGAACTAAAACCATACCTATGATTAAAGACAGCACAATGGAAATAGAGAACTGCATGAAATACGGACTGTATATCTATTGCAAAAATGATAGTGCTTTTTCTTTGGATCAAGAGAATAAAGAATTTTGAGAGAACTATTAAATGTAAGATCGCCTGTCTATTGCCTAGAGAATAAATATGTTCTCTTTCGTAGTTTTTCATGTTCTCAGGCTGTATGTAATACTCCATATTCAGTCTGAGATCTGCCCCAAATAAAATTTTATACCTTTAACTATGTTTCAGTTCTGTGTGTCTTGATTAGATTTTCTTCTTGATCAAAGTCCTGATTTTCACATTAGAAATATTAAAGAATTTTCACACTTGTTTCTCATTTTCAATTCAAGCAGGTGAAAAGAAAAAAAAATCTTTACAAGCTTTTCCCAGAGTCTGGAGGGGCTAATTTGCAAGATCATGAATCTCTGGAAAAGAGTTTGGTTTAACTATAAAAAGAAAATAAATCTTAGATGTTTTCTGATGAGCTGCAGATCATCACCCTGATCAGCAGCATCTTTTTTGTGAAGACCTGGCACATCTGTGTTATACAGACTGAAGGATAATTAATCTGAGTTTCATTTAGCCATTTTAAACAGTGAGTACAGCATCTTGGGGATCAAAGCTTTAGGAACCCTTGTGCAAATTACGGTGGCCATGAGGTAGTCACTTTAAGAAGCAGATTTTTGGGGTTTTTTTTCCGTTGTTCCAAATCCAAATGCTACCATCCAGGCTGTAAAATGATCCTAATCTATTACGTTTGAGTTATCTTTTTGAAGGCAGTCAGAATACAAAATCCCATACGGAAACAATCTTTATTTTCCATTGGTTGCATATGCTGCATGTATAATGAAAAGCATTTCACATATTTATTTTAAGTACGTGATAGAATTACAACATTGACAACTTTCATGATCTTCAAAAAATGTGATGCATTTTAAACATATGGTGATGCCTAGCCTCTCCTAGGAATGCTTAAATAAAATGTATGTAATTTGTACATATGCAAATATAAATATACTGAATTCAATACATATTTTATTTGCATATCTATGTATTTGTGTAAATATCAAAAAGATTTGACATTTAAAAAGACAAGGTTAAGGCATCTTGAATTTTGTTTTACTTTGCTCAAAGAAATTTTAGTGACTTTCTATGATAATGTATTGGTGAATTCTATAGTTGATAGTTCTCAATTTGGATCTGTCTATGATAGATTGGTTGACAAGGCTTTCTCTAAATTAAATCAGTAAAATAAAAATTGCCTTGTATATTTTGCTATGCTCAATGATTTTTCTAATTTTCTTCCAAGATGAAAGCAATGTTTTATTTTCCCAAATTTTCCTGATTAATGCCAATTATTTCATCTTGTAAAATACTAATCTTGTATTTTTTTTTTCTTTTTTGGGCAGTTTTTGGCCGGGGCTGGGTTTGAACCCGTCGCCTCTAGCATATGGGTCTGACGCCCTACTCCTTTGAGCCACAGGCACCGCCCCTAATCTTGTATTTTTAAGGAGTATATTATATCTCAAAATTATATCAATGATAGTAACATCTCTACACCAAGAAATCAGAAATGGCTTTAACTGATAACGAGTGAATTGCTCAAGGCCAGTATTCAGTACAAAATGGTCCATTTAGAGAAAATAAAGCTAAGTTTTTTTATTTGGTATTTCTCTTCTTTAATACTTAGAATAACACCAAAAATACATTTAAACTTAAAATCCTCATTTCAGAGGATAAGAGAACATTTATAGAGAGATCCTGACAGTCATTATTCTTTATGCGATTTCTAAGTAGATTAAAATTCTTATATTGTTAAGGTCTTAATATAATTATAAGCAACATGAAAAATGTCTTTTTTTCAGTTGAAATTTAATGCAAATTATATAAAATAAAGCCAAGAACTTAAAATATTTTCTCAGCAGTGGAAAGAAGAAGTTAATGCTAGTTATGTTTACAATGTTCTCCTTTGACATGAGAAGTTCTTCCCAAATTTGTATTCTCGGTCATTTTTTTGTCTTCTCTCACATTTTACATCACCTGCATTTTAAGTCATTCTCCTCCACTCCAGTGAGTGACTCCAGGGCCTTTTCAGGGAAACCCCATGTAGTTTCCTCAGGAGAGTTTTCACTCGTATGGTCTGTACTATTTCTTCTTTTCAGAATTGCTTTGCCATCTTCTTCTACCTGATGCCTTCTTAACTTATCCTACAGATACTTTTATAAATGTCATTTCCAGGAAAGTATTTCATAAGTAATCAAGTTCTCTCCTTGTATTTAGAGTTTATATTTCAATTCACCATTATAGTTTGATAATTTGGTGTTTGAATGTCTCTACATGAAAATAAGGATCTGTTTTCTTTATTCGCCACCATATTCCCAGAGTAAAACCAAAAATATAAGAGAGAAATAAACAATCAATAAAATGAATTCTACTAGAGCTCTAGTGAGATAGACATGCTTTCTTTTTTATTCTCCATTTCATCTGTAACATATAACATGGAGCCTGACACACAGCAGT
Organism: Perodicticus potto; assembly: GCA_963574655.1. Classification (NCBI taxonomy): domain Eukaryota; kingdom Metazoa; phylum Chordata; class Mammalia; order Primates; family Lorisidae; genus Perodicticus; species Perodicticus potto. The sequence goes on from CAUYRH010108014.1 coordinate 3,700, forward strand.
TACATAAGAGACACTTGCTAAAAGAGTAAAATAATTATGCTTGTCTTTTCTTATCAGTTTCTTTTCACAGATGGTAAAAAGACTGAGTGGCATAATTTCAGTTTTTATTGAGGTCTGTCAGACTTGAAAGCTGCAACATGCTCTATTATGCTGACATAAACAAGTACTATTATGACTTAAATGCTGACTCTTCTCCAAATAATCAGTAACACTATAATAATTATAATATACAATAATTTCAATAATATTTAATATGCAAATTTTTATATTCCTGGTGCTACAGAGTATATATATATATATGTATGTATAGCATGCATATATATATATAATACATATATTCAGAGTTTAGTTTCTAGAACGAGAAAAAGAATGTGCACTTAATTTGCTTTGTATTGGTGTGTTTCACATGCTCTTTTGCCATGGTAAGTGAAAGCTTAATTAGTTATATCAATGGGTCAGTTTTTATCTGAAAAGTGATACTCTAGATAAAAGTCATTTTGCTAACAGATAGTCTGAATCTACTATTTCTTTAGCCTTTCTAGATGCTGTTTAAATGCTAAAAAAATGTCATCAAAATATTACTAAGAAGCTAGTAGTCTTGAGATTGTTGGGGGGAAGTTTTCTTAGGTTCTAGACTAGGCTCCTATCCATTTTCTTTTTCATTATTAACTAAATATCTCTATGATATCTCTAAATATCATTAAAGTTGATGTAATGTTTCAGTGAAATTTCTGATTCTTCTTCAACTGATAGGGGAACTAGGATAACAATCAAAAGCCCTCTGATTTTGCTTTAAAACTTTGAAATCTGCAGGAATTAGAAGAAATGAGGCTTTAAAAATGAAGGATTCCTATAAGGGTCAGAAGAATGAGATTGTTTGGAAATTTGCATTAAAAGGTGTTGGACACTTAAATCTCACCTCCTACTAAGATCAGCCAGACCAAAGTCCTTCCACAGTAGCTTGGAGATTGTTATTTTGGGGAATTTAAGTCATAGCATCGAGCAAGTTGAGGCCTGAGAAGCTGGACTAAAAATAGAGAGATTGCCTGTGTAATAAACCTATAACTCCCTTTCCCAATATTTTATTTTATTCTGATTATTTTATTTCTTAAATTTTTATTTATTTATTTTAGTTACTATACCAGTACCATGCCAGTACCATACTATTTTAGTTACTGTATTCTTGTACTATAATTTGAATTCCAGCAATGTGATGCTTTCAGTTTTATTATTTTTGCTCGGAACCACTTTGGCTATGCTGTGTATTTTGTGGTTCCCTATACATTTTAGGATTATTTTATTAATATCTGTGAAGAATGTCACTGTTATTTTTATGGGAGTTGTGTTAAATAAGGGGACTGATTTGGGTAGTATGGACATTTAAACAATATTGATTTTTCTAATCCATGAGCATGAAATATATTTCCAATTTTGTTTTCTCTTCAATTTCTTTTATTAATGTTTTCTAGTTTCCATTATTGATAGTTTTCACTTCCTTGGTTAATTTTATTTTGAGATATTTCACTTTATTAGTAGCTATTGTAAATGGAGTTGCTGCCCTGGTTTCTTTTTCAGATTCTTTACTTTTGACATATAAAAATGCTACTGATTTTTGTACATTGATTTTGTATCCTGAAAGTTTACTTTAAGTATTGATACCATCATCTGCAAATGAGGATTACTTGACTTCTTCCCATCTAATTTGGATCCCCTTATTTCCTTCCTTTGCTCACTGGTGTAGCTACAACTTCCAGTACTATGTGGAATAACAGTGGTGGAAGTGGGTATTCTTATCTTATTCCAGATCTTAGAGGAAAGGTTTTAAGTTTTTTCCCATTCAATATGATACTTGCTGTGGGTCTATCATATGTGGCTTTTATTATGTTGCTATAAGTTCCTTTAATACTAAGTATTTTCATAGTTTTTTAAATAATAAAGACGTGTTGAATGTTATTATGTGCTTTTTCAGCATCAATTAAAATAATCATATTTTTTAATACTTTCTGTTAATAAGATGTATCACATTGATTGATTTGCATATGTTGAACCATTCTTACATCCTTGGGATGAATCCCACTCAATCATGATGAATAATGTCTTGAATGTGTTGTTGAATTGGTTTTCTAGCAATCTGTTGCAGATTTTTGTGTCTATATTCATCAGAGCTATTGGCCTATAGCTTTCTTTATTTGTTGTGTCTTTGGTTTGGTATCAGGGTGATATAGGCCTCATAGAATGGGTTTGAGAGTTGTCCTTCCTCATCAATTTTTTAGAATATTTTAAGTAGGATTGGTAGTTGTTCTTCTTTGCATGCTTGATAGAATTCAGCAGTGAACCCATTATGTCCTGGGCTTTGCTTTGAGAGGAGACTTTTTATGAATGTTTCTCTCTTACTATCTCATGCTATCAGTTTATTCAGGTTTTGGATTTCTTCTTGGTTCCATCTTGGTAGGTTATAAATGTCTAGGAATTTATCCAGAGGTTTTCCGATATATTGGCATAGTTACTCAGAACAAATTTTAATGATACTTTGGATTTCTAGAGTATCAGCAGTAATGTTTCCTTTTTCATCTCTGGTTTTATTTATTTGAGTCTTTTTGTTGTTGTTAGTGAGGCTATAGGTATATTTATTTTGTATATCTTTTCAAAAAATGAATTTTGTTTTGTTGATCATTTATATTGATTATTGTTTCAATTTCATTTATTCCTGCTTTGGTCTTTATTATTTTTGTTTTTATACTAATTTGGCATTCATTTCTTTTTTTGTTCTATACATATTTCTTTGACATGAATCATTAGGTTTTTATTTTAAGCTTCTTATATTTTAATGTAGGCAATTACTGCTATAAACTTTCCCCCTAATGCTTAGGTTTGATATGTTGTGTTTTCAATTTCATTTGTTTCAAGAAAATATTTTTATTTTCTTTAAATCTCTTTTTTGGGCTACTGATCATTCACTTTGTTGAACTTCTGTGTACTTATATATTTTTTAATGTTCCTTTCCTTATTAATTTGTAATTTTATTCCATGGTAGCCAGAGAAAATACTCAGTACAATTTTGATTTTTTAAATTTTTGAAGATTTGTTTTGTAGCCTAATGTAGAGTCTATCCTTGAGAAAGATACATGAGCTCAGGAAAATAACATGTATTCAACAGTTGTTGCATGCAATGTTTTATAAATATCTATTAGATCTATTTGGTCTATAGTGTAGATTAAATCCAATGTTTTTTTGTTGATTTGCTGGGTTGATAACCTGTCCAATACTGAAAGTTGAGGGGTGAGATCTCTCCAATCATAATTTTATTGGGGCCCATATTTCCTATCATTAGATTTCATAATATTTGCTTCATAAATGTAGCATCTGGGTAATCCATTGGATGAATATGTATTTAGGACTATTCTATCCTCTTGCTTAATTGAACCATTTATCATTATATTATGACCATCTTTATGTCTTTATACAGTTTTTGCCTTGAAATCTATTTTATGTGATAGAAGTACAACTACTCTTATTTTTGCTTTCCATTTGTGTGGAATGTTTTTCCCATCCTTTTATTTTTCAGTTCATATGTCTTTATAGGTGAAGTGTGTTTCTCACAGACAAGGTATAGTTGGCTATGATTTTTTTATCCATTCAGATATTCTGTGTCATTTAACTGGAGAGTTTAGTCCATTAACCTTCATTATGATCACTGACAGGTAAAAACTTACTACTGTCATGTTATTATTCAGTTTGTTTATTTTGTCATCTCTTTCTTTCTTACTTCCTCTTTATTTTCATTCTAATTTTTTTCTTTATTGGTATGTTTTAACCAACTGGTGTGTATCTTGCTTTTTATCTTTTCTGTGTCTCTTATAGATGTTTTGCTTTGACATTATCTCATTATCATGAGGTTTCTAAAAAATATTCTATAACCAATTATTTTAAACATATGACAACTCTGCTTAAAAACGAACAAGCAAAGAGAAATCTCACATAAGTTCTACCCTTTAACTCCATACCACCCTACTTTTTAACCTTTTGTCAATTCCATACATTTTTTTTCTTGTGACTTTTTTGAATTTTATAATATTATTAGGGTACAAATGTTTTTTGTTTCATGAATTGCTTTTGTACTGTTTAAGTCAAAGTTATAAGTGTGCCCATCACCCAGGCAGTGAGCATTGTCCCCATTAGGGGACAGTGAATTTCCCCCTCCCCTCCTGCCCACTCCTGCTTGCTTTCTGTTGAGTTGTACTACCAAATGTGCACATGGGTGTTAATCTATTAGTTCCAATGTAATATTAAGCACCTGTGGTGTTTAGTTTTCCATTCCTACAATATTTCACTTAGAAAAATGGTCTCCAGCTCCATCTAGGTTGTTAAAAAGGTATTCATTCATCACTATTTTATAATTGAGTAGTACTCCTTTGTATACATATACCACATTTTGTTAATCCACTCACAGATTGGTGGACACTTTGGTTGATTCCACATCATTGTGATTACAACAATAAACATTCTTCTAGTCTGTGTGCAGAGGCTCATCCTTATAATCCTAGCTCTCTGGGAGGCTGAGAAGGCAGGATCATTTGAAGTGGGGAATTTAAGATGAGGCTGAGCAAAGCAACACATCATCTCTACTAAAAATAGAAAATTTAGCCAGATGTGGTGGCATACACCTAAGAGTCCCAGCTACTGGGACGGCTGAAGCAGAAGGATTGCTTAAGCACAGGAGTTTGAGGTTGCTGTGAGCCGGGCTAAGGCCATGGCATGCTAAACAAACAAACAAACATACCTTTCAAGTGTATGTGCTCTTTTGATAAAATGGCTTTTTTTCCTTTGGGTGAATACCCACCCTAAGGATTACTAGATCAAATGGTTGGTTAACTTTTAGTTGTTTGAAGTATCTCCATTCTACTTTCCATAGAAGTGTACAGTCCCACCAACAGTGTGTAAGTGTTCTTTTCTCCCCATATCCACATGTGCATCTTTTCTTTATATAATGTATTTTTTCAAAAATTTTCATAACCTCTTTTTGATAGATTTGTCTTTTAATGTTTCTATTTAAGACAAAAGTGATTTATATACAATAGTTACATTGATAGAGTATTCTGTTCTTACTGTAACCAGTGAGTTGTATACCTTCAGATGTTTTCTTATTGGTCATTAACATCTTTATTTTGCGGATTGAAGAATTCCTTTTAGCATTCCTTGTAACATAGGTTTGGTGTTGATGAAATTCCTCAGCATTATTTGTGTGGGAAATTATTTCTCCTTCATATTTGAAGGACATTTTTATAGGATATATTATTCTAGGGTATTGTTGTCTTCCTTCAGTGCTTTGAATATATTATGCTACTCTTTCCTAACCCATAAGATTTCCATAGATAATTCTGCACCGAGACATATTGGAGCTCATTTATATGTCATTATTTTTTTCTTTTTTCTTGCTTCCTTGGGACCTTTTATTTATCCATGACTTTTGGGATGTTTATTGTTAAATGACTTCAGGTAGTCTTATTTGGGTTAAGTCTACTTAAGTCTATGACCTTCTAGTACCTGTATGTTGATATCCTTCTCTAGTGGTTTAGAAAGTTCTCTCATTATTTCTTTGTCTAAACTTTCTACTCTATTTTCTCCCTCTCTCTCTCTCTCCCCCTTTCTTTCTCTATTTCTCTCTCTCTCTTTCCCTCCCTCCTCTTTAAAGCCAATAAATTTTAGTTAACTTTTGGGGCTATTTTCTAGGTTTTATAGGTATGCTTCATTCTGTTTTTATTTTAGTTTTTTTTTTCTTTCTTTTTTTCTGTTCTGAGTATGTGTTTTCAAATAGCCTGTCCTCAAGTTCACTAATTATTTCTCCTTCTGGGTCAATTCTGCTGTTGAGAGACCCTGATGCATTTCTGAGTTTGTCAATTGATTTCTTAAGCTTAAGATTTTTTGCCTGACTTTTTAAAATTAATTCAATCTCTTTGCTAACTTTTTCTCATAGGCTTATGAATTCCTTCCATATGTTGTCTTGAAGTTTGTTCATTGTTGAACTTCTTCAGGACAGCTAGTTTTAATTCTGTGTCTGAAAGGTCACATACCTCTGTTGGTACGGAACTGGTCACAAGTACCTTATTTAGTTCGGTGAGATCATATTTGCCTGAGTGTTCTAGATGCCTATGGATATTCGTCAATGTTTGGTCATTGAAAATTTAAATTTTTATCTTATTTTATTTTATTTTTAGAGACAGAGTCTCTCTTTGTCACCCTTGGTAGACTGCTATGGCATCACAGCTCACAGCAACCTCCAGCTCTTGGGCTTACGTGATTCTGTTGCCTCAGCCTCCTGAGTAGCTGGGACTAGAGGTGCCCACCAAAATGACTGGCTATTTCTTTGTTGCAGTTTGGCCAGGGCTGGGTTTGAACCCGCCACCCTCAGTATATGGGGTTGGCGCCCTACTCACTGAGCCGCAGGCACCACCCTACATTTTTATTTTAATCTTTCTAGTCTGTAGTTATTTAAACCCATCCTTTTCGAGAAGGCTTAGTAGAAAGTCAGATGGAAATGAATGTTATGATCTAAATGTTTGGTCACTAAAGCCATATCAATGCTGAAGATGCTCACAGACTAGTACTGTTATGACTTATAGACTTTGGTGGCACGCCTTGTTGACCTGGGTTAAAAAGTGTGAGAATCCCCTGGTTTCCCAGGCAAAGTCATTCACTTTCTGTGCTGCCTTGCTGGTGTTGGGGAGGAGTGACGTCCTTATAGCCATGAGTACCAGGTCACACCTAAAGTCAACCCAGTCTCACCTGAAGCCAGAGGTAACTATCCCCTGGCTAACTTTGATGTTTATTCAAAGCCCAGTGGCTCTTTAGTCAGTAGGTGATGACCCCTATCAAGTCTGCATCCTTCCCTTTAGGGAAGCAGGTTTTCTGCAGCCCAGAGTGGCTCTAGAAAGCCTTCTAGGATCCAAGGCATGGACTCAGGGGCTTCAGTATCCTTTTTGGTACTTTATTTTACTATGGCTGAATTGGTGCACAAGTTGCAAAACGAAGTCATCTGAACTCCACCATTTCCTTTCCCCAAGTGGAAAAATCTCCCTCTGCTGCACTCCCTGTAGTTGGAAAGAGTATGACACAGGCATGGTCTTGGCCACCACTGCTGTTATCTCACTGTCTTACTGGGTCACATGCACACCAAGGCCACTTGCTTTGAGCCAGCACATCTGCAAAAATTGTCCAAGTCCTTCTGCCTTTGTGGTCTGACCACCTTATACATTTAATCCAGACCTGAAGCTGCTTTTTTGTAAGATTGTGGTGAGGCTAGGTCTCAGGTTTTGTGGCAGAAGGGTTCCCCCTGTATGGACTCATCTAAATAATCCCTTCAAGGGCACCAGCAGAATTCTGCCCTGTCCTGGGTTCCCTTGTACCAAGGTGTCCCCGAGTTTCAGTATAAATTCCCATAATCACTTCTCTCTCCCTCCCCTGGGCACAGAGATTCCCTATCCACTTAGCATGCTGGTAAGTCCTGCCAGGGAATAGGGAAGAGGTGGCCAAAGAAATGTGAGATTGCCTTTGGTGTCTCTTTCCTTAATATAATGTTAAAACGAAATACTATGGTTGCACTCCTGACTTAGATTCTTCTGAAAGTGCTTGCTTACATGGAGAGCTATTGAATTTATGTTCACATGGAGGGACAATCACTGGCAGTTTCTCTTTCTAATCTTGCTCTGCCCCTGTCCAATGTTTATTTTGGATTAAGTTATTTGAGAATGCACTAAAAATATGCAAAACAAATTGTAAATTCAATATTTGACTATGTATCAACTATTGCAGGACCAGAACTCATCTTTTCAAAATCAAACTTGTGGAGTTATCAAGTACAGATGTATGTTTAAGTAAATAATACAAGAGAATCAAAATATTTTTCTAAAAATTGACTAACATCTAAATTATAAAATTACTTAGAGAATCAACAATGAAGGATGTTTACAAAGCACTGCGGAATTATTTGTGATTTTACTTTTACTGTTTGTTTTTTTAAAAATTTTTATTAAATCATAACTTTGTACATTGATGCATTAATGGGGTTCAGGGTACTGCTTCGATATACAATGTGAAATGCTTACATTGAACTAAGTAACACATCCATCACAATTATACTCATTTCTTAACTGAACTTATGTTTAGGTCTGGAGTAACCTTACTTATCAGATCATGTCATATGTAAATAAATTAATTAAGACTATGTCCCTTCTGACGGGAAGCTGATCCCGAGAGAGGCTCCTGACCAAGGGGAAGGATAACGTCCAGAAAATGCCCAAGTGAGCTGAAGACCTGGGACCCCAGCCAAGAGAGAAGTGATGACTGAGGTCACCTCAGCTCAGGCAAGCTGTGACTCCAAGAATGCAAGCATTTCAGGTACAAAATTCATCTGAAAGGAAAAGTATCCATCCCCTCCCCTAAGAAAGCAGTGGTCTTTTTTGCTTTCTGTTTCCTTTCCTTCCTTTTTCCTCTACATTTACTCCTGTGGGTTTTCTACAGACAGTGAACTGTGGGCCCCTTGTCTCACCCCACGGGAGAGTGCTGTGGGAAGTGGGGATTACTCTCCCGGAGGGACCCCACTGTGACTCTGAGCACTCTCTCGCTAGGCAGAAAAATTGAACTAAAGTTTTCCCAGCCATTCTGAACTTTCAGTACGCCCTTCCACCCTCACCCTGATGAACCAGAAGCCTAACCCCTGCTGAGACTGGGAGGAGGTTCTTGAGCAGCACCTCCCCCCTCTCTCTCTGCTAGACCAAGAGCCTCACTTGGCAAAAGACTCCAGGGGGCTCACAGAGCCTCCCCTCCCCAATAGCCAGCCATAGCCAGGAACCCTACTGCATGACCTACTGTGGGCCACGCTGCCTCAGCACCCAGGCCCACGCCACTCCAGGGACACTGGTGGGCGAGAGAGACCCAGCCCTTGTCTGCGCCACAATAGCACCCAGCTCGCCCCACTCCAGGGATGCAGGCAAGCATGAGTGACCCCACCATGGGCCGTGCCACCTTGGCACCCAGGCCTGCCCTGGCCAGTGTTGTCTGTGTGCGTAAGTGACCCCACCACAGGCCACGCCGCCTTGGCACTCAGGCTCGCCTCACTCCAGGGACACCGGTGGGCGTGAGCAACCCTGCCTTGGGCTGCTGAGCCTCGACACCCAGATCCGCCATATACCAGGGATACCAGCAGCCGTGAGCAACCCCGCTGTGGGCTGCACCCCCATGGCACCCAGGCCCACCCCCTGCCAACATCGCTGGCCGGCATGAGCAACCCGGCAGCAGGCCATGCTGCCTCTGTACTCAGGTCCGCCCCACTACAGTGACATGGTGTGCCTGAGCGACCCGCTGAGGGCCATGCTGCCTCTGCACCCAGGCCCACTCCACTCCAGGGACACAGGCGGGTGCAGTGACGTGCCGCCTCAACACCTAGTCCTGCCCCCTGCCAGCATGTAGGCAGTTGTAAGTGACTCCACCACTGGCTATTGTGCCTCAGCACTCAGAACCCCCCTACTCCAGGGACACCGGCAGGCATAAGCAACCCTGCTGCGGGCTGCAGAGCCTCGGCACCCAGGCCAGCCACACTCCACTGATACTGGCAGCCATGAGCTACACCGCTGCAGGCCTTGCCACCTTGGCACCCAGGCCTGCACCCCCCCCGCCAATGTCGCTGGTGGGCATGAGCGACCCGCAGCAGGCCTCGTCACCTCAGCACCCAGGCATGCCCCACTCCAGGGACTGCAGCAGATGTGAGTGATCCTGCCGCAGACTGTGCCGCCTCAGCACCCAGTCCTGCCTCAATTCAGTGACTCCGGCAAACACACGGGATTCTGCCATGGGACACACTGCCAGGACCTCTAAGCCTGCTTCGGCGAGGACTGCTCCAGCCAGGGACTCTGGTAGCTGCACTACCTGTGTCCTCCTTCCAGTGCCCTCCCTGCTTCCTCACAGGACCCATCCATCTGGCCAGGGACTTGGGAAGTCACGCAACCCCTCACCTTCCCTCCGATGCCCTGCCAACCTCTGTGTGGTGCCCTCCGCCAGACCAGACTGCTGGAGCTTCCCACTCTCATTGTCAAAGCCACTGGGAGCCAAGCATTGCCAAAACCGTGTGCACAATCCCCAGCCCTGCTTCTGGATGAGTGTGTGACACCCACCACTCCGGAGCAGCTCCCACAACCACAACTCCCTGGCTGGGGCAGCCCCAGAGGCACTACACAGGGTCACTTCCTACAAATATCCACCAACAATACAGTGATCCCGCCGGGGTCCAATCTTGGAAAGATGCCTCCCCAACTCTGAGGAAGTCCAGAGGCAACAGGGAAAAACAATCATAGGGCAGAATCAACAGAAAAACTCTGGCAATATGAATGATCAGAGTACATCAACTACCCCAAGGAATGATAAGGCAGACACCTTACAAGATCCCATGCATAAACAAATGGCTGAGATGTCAGAAATTGAATTCAGAATCTGGATAGCAAATAAGATCAACAGAATGGGGGAAAAGATGCAACTAGAATCCAAAAGATTTCTCAAGAATTCAGCAAATTCAAAGACAAAATGACCAAAGATTTTGACACATTGAGACAAGAAGTTGCAGCCATCAAAGATCTGAGAAACACAGTAGAATCACCAAGCAACAGAATTGAGCAAGCAGACGAAAGGATTCCTGACATTGAAGACAAACCTTTCGAACACTCCCAAACCTACAAATAGGAAGAGAAATGGAAGGCAAAAACTGATCATTCGCTCAGACAGCTCTGGGATAACTCCAAGAAAACCAATATTCCCCTTATAGGGATACCTGAAAACGATGAAGTGGCATCACAAGGCACAGAGTCTCTTCTTTATGAGATTATGAAAGAGAACTTTCCAGACATGCCAGAGACTCTGAAATTCAGATAGCAGACCGTTTCAGAACCCCAGCATGACTCAACCAAAATAAGACATCCCCCACCCCAGGCACATCATAATTAAGTTCACGAAAGTTAATATGAAGGAGAAAATTCTGAAAGCAGCCAGATGTAAGAAATCCATTACCTACAAGGGGAAGAATATTAGAATAAGTGCAGATCTCTCTGATCAAACCTTTCAAGCTAGAAGAGGATGGTCATTGACTTTTAATCTCCTAAAATAAAAGAACTTTCAACCCAGGATCCTGTACCCAGCTAAACTGAGTTTAATTTATGATGGAGAAATCAAATACTTTAATGACATCCACATGTTGAAGAAATTTGCTATAACTAAACTAGCTCTCCAGAGTATTCTTAGACCTGTCCTCCATAATAATCAGCGTAATCCTACACCACAAAAGTAGACTCACTGAGAAACTTTTTATCAAATTCCAACTTCCACAGTGATGAAAGGATTAAAAATGTCCACTGAACTTTGTAAAGATTTATCATTATTTTCAATTAATGTGAATGGTTTAAATTGTCCTCTAAGGAGGCATAGGTTGGCTGACTGGATTCAAAAACTCAGGCCAGATATCTGCTACATACATGAAACTCATCTTACCTTAAAAGATAAAGATAGACTTAAGATGAAGGGATGGTCATCTATATTCCAGGCAAAAGGAAAGCAGAAAAAAGCAGGTGTTGCAATCCTCTTCACAGATACAATAGGTTTTAAACCAACCACAATAAGGAAGGATAAGGATGGACACTTCATATTTGTTAAAGGTACTACTCAATATGATGAGATTCAATTATTATTATTTATGCACCGAACCAGAATGCGCCTCAATTTATAAGAGAAATGCTAACAGACATCAGCAACTTGATTACTTTCAGCTCCATAGTAGTCAGACATTATAGCACCCCTTTAGCTGTGCTGGATAGATTCTCCAAAAAGAAACTAAGCAAAGAAATTTTAGATTTAAACTTAACCATCCAACATCTGGATTTAACAGACATCTATAGAACATTTCATCCCCAAAAAACTGAATACACATTCTTCTCATCAGCCCATGGAACATACTCCAAAATCGATTACATGCTAGGTCACAAGTCCAACCTCAGCAAATTTAAAAGAATAGAAATGATTCCTTGCAACTTCTCTGACCATTGTTGAACTCAATAACAACAGGAATATGCATACTCATACAAAAACATGGAAGCTAAATAACCTTATGCTGAAGGATAGAGGGGTTACAGATGAGATTAAGAAGGAAATTACCAAATTTTTGGAACAAAATGACAATGAAGACATGAATTACCAGAACCTCTGGGATACTGCAAAGGCAGTCCTTAGAGGGAAATTTATAGCACTGCAAGCTTTCCTCAAGAAAACAGAAAGAGAGGAAGTTAACAACTTAATGGGACATGTTAAGCAACTGGAGAAGAAAGAACATTCTAACCCCAAACCGAGCAGAAGAAAAGAAATAACCAAAATTAGAGCAGAATTAAATGAAATTGAAAACAAAAGAATTATACAACAGATCAATAAATCAAAAAGTTGGTTTTTTGAAAAGGTCAATAAAATAGATAAA
>CAUYRH010108015.1:0-10578 GCA_963574655.1 Perodicticus potto
GCGCCTGACGTCCCAGCTACATGGGAGGCAGAGGCAGGAGACTCGCTTGAGTCCAGGAATTGGAGGTTGCTGTGAGCTGTGATGCCACAGCACTCTATCCAGGGTGACAGCTTGAGGCTCTGTCTCAAAAAAAAAAAAAAAAAAGGAAAAGTATGCACAGACTTCGTTTTTTTGCAAATTAGCTTTCTTTAGGGTTTGTGTATTTATTTATTTATTTATTATTATTTTTGGAGGCAGAGTCTCACTTTGTTGCCCTTCGTTAGATTGCCCTGGCTTCATAGCCCACAGCAACCTCAAGCTCAAGTGATTCTCTTGTCTCAGCCCTCCCAAGTAGCTGGGACTACAGGCACCTGCCACAATGCCTAGCTATTTTTGGAGACAGTGTGTCGCTCTAGCTCAGGCTGGTCACGGAGCTGCTCAGGCAGTCCACCTGCCTCGGCCTCCCAGAGTGCTAGGATTACAGGCATGAGTCATAGCACCCACCTGTATTTGTGTATTTAGCGTGTGGTCCAAGATAACTTATTTTTCCAAAGTATGGCAGAGGAAAAAAAGGTTGGACACCTCTGAAAGACGCAGTTGTTTTTTGTTTGAAATGTCATCAGTCCAACTACTTTATAAGTTGCTTCATTGGCATTATTTCCTGGTCTTATTGCTGATTGAAAGAATTGTCTTTGGTTTTGCTTTTTCTTTTCTTTTGTTTTTTTTTTTGAGACAGAGCCTCAAGCTGTCACCTTGGAGAGAGTGCCGTGACATCACAGCTCACAGCAACCTCCAACTCCTGGGCTCACGCGGTTCTTTTGCCTCAGCCTCCCAAGTAGCTGAGACCACAGGCGCCCACCACAATGCCTGGCTATTCTTTGGTTGTAGTTGTCATTGTTGTTTGGCGGGCCCAGGCTGGATTCGAATCCGCCAGCTCTGGTGTATGTGGCTGGCACCTTAGCCACTTGAGCTACAGATGCCAAGCCTGGTTTTTGTAATTTCTGCCATAAAACCTTTTGCACCTTTCTGTCTTTTTTTGTTTGTTTGTTTGTTTTTGAGACAGAGACTCACGATGTCATCTTCAGTAGAGTGCCATTGCATTACAGTTCACAGCAACCTGAAACTCTTGGGCTTAAGTGGTTCTCTTTCCTTAGCCTCTCAAGTAGCAGGGACTACAAGCGCCCACCAGAACACCCCGCTATTTTTTTGTTGTGGTTGTTATTGTTGTTTAGCTGGTTGGGGCTGTGTTCAAACGTGCCACCCTCAGTGTATGTGGCCAGCACTGTAACTACTGTGCTACAGGTGCCAAGCCCTTTCTGTCTAATTTAAAATATCTGTGGTCTGTATGAGTGTTATAATTCTGATAAGCATCAAATTTTGTGAATGATGATATTGCAGTATCATAAAGTGAGCAACTCATTTTATTTTTAGCAGAAACAGGATAATATAATTCCCAATCATTTAAAATTCTGTTTTCTGGGCTGGGCACGGTGGCCCACACCTGTAATCCTAGCACTCTGGGAGGTTGAGAGGGGTGGATTGCCTGAGCTCAGGGGTTCGAGACCAGCCTGAGCAACAGCAAGACCCTGTCTCTAAAAACAGCTACTGAACGTTGTGGTGGGCACCTGTAGTCCCAGCTACTTGGGAGACTAAGGCAAGAGAATCTCTTTAGCCCAAGAGTTTGAGGTTTCTGTGAGCTATGAAGCCATGACAGTGTACCAAGGGTGACAAAGTGAGACTCTGCCTCAAAAAAAAAAAAAAAAAATTTGTTCTGTAAAATTTGGATTCAGTCAAAAGGCCACACTTAAGGACCACATGTACCCTTAGTGCTGCAGGTTCCCTGACCCGGGTTCCACAGTTTATTACCACAGTCATCATTTAGCTAACTACCTCGATCACTACCAACACTGCAATAGCAAACCTTTCCTTCTTTAACTTTTTCTCTCCCATACTCTCATTGTCAATTTGAAGGTGTGTGAAAAGCCAATAGTATAGAGCACTAAGGAATTTATGATTAAAAGGCCAATCTGGATACTCCAGCGTGCATGCCTATGGTTACACTCCTTCCTTCTTAAGTACCTTCCCAGTTGTTTTTCTATTTTTTTTTAGAGACAGAGTCTCACTTTATTGCCCTCGGTAGAGTGCCGTGGCCTCACAGCTCACAGCAACCTCCAACTCCTGGGCTTAGGCAATTCTCTTACCTCAGCCTCCAAGTAGCTGGGACTACAGGCGCCCGCCACAAGGCCCGACTATTTTTTGGTTGCAGTTTGACCGGGGCTGAGTTTGAACCCGCCACCCTTGGTATATGGGGCCGGCGCCCTACTCACTGAGCCACAGGCGCCACCCAGAATTGTTGTTTTTCCTGTAAATATTATCATATATATCCACCCTCTAATGACAACTCAATAGAGTCAACAGGATAGAATCCTCATTTGACTATCTCACCACTGCTGGCACAAGCACTTGTTTTCAGTGAGAAAAATCAGGTTTGCCTTGGTTTCTATCAGGGTTTGGGGGTAGGAGGCAAGAAGTTGACAATCTTTTTCTTTAGCTGAAATTAGATCTGTCAATAACATATGGCCTGGAATTATTCATATAAGCGTCTGGTAGTAATTGGAATAATTATGCACAACCACACACTTCCACTCTTCATGTTTAGTTTGTCCTTCTTGATAGGCTTGCCTACATTTTTTTTTTTTTTTTGCAGTTTTTGGCTGGGGCTGGGTTTGAACCCGCCACCTCCGGCATATGGGGCTGGCGCCCTACTCCTTTGAGCCACAGGCGCCGCCCTTGCCTACATTTTTTAATCTATCTCTCATACACAGACAACACACGGATACGTATTTATTTGGGTTTCCATCACTATAGCAGAATGTCTTTTCCAAAGATAGTCAGTCTCCCATCCTACTTGCTGTTCTACAATGTAACTTTGCTACTTTATCAATAGGAATTCCCCTTCCCTTGACTCTAGGTGGGCCTGCAGTTCACTTATCACTGACAGAACGTAGCACAAGTGATCTTTTATGACTTCAGAGGGTACACAACCTCATCCTCTTACTGGAAGATTATCCCTGGAGCCTTGAGCCACAAATTAAGCAGTGAGACTATCCTGAGGCTGTGATGCTATGATGCTCAAACTAGCTTGCAGAGAGAAGTCCTGACGTTACATGAAGAGAGATGTTCACCACCCCAGCCTTGTGGAAGTTAGGTTTGTACTGTACTGTAGGCCAGGCATTTCTGGAGGGCCTGTTGACCAGAGGCTAGGTTCCTCAAATGCCGTATGTGCTGACACATCGCACTCAAGGCTAGCGATAGCCTGATGGTTTACATAGGATGTCCGGTACCTGGAAGTTCAGGGCTAACATTCTGGAAGTCCTGTTTGACCAGAGTCAAGGACCCTGACCCTCCAGGTGCCGCAGTTGGCCCAATTGATATCTTGAGGCTGAGAACGGTATGTTTGGCAACTAAAGATAACTACTGCCTGAGTCCTGTCCAGGTATAGATGGGAGTCACCAAAGCAGGTTAGGAAAGTTAAAGTTTACCCCTCTAATTTGTAAAGTGTGTGTTGTAATCACATGACAGGTTTACATGATTTTCCCTTTGTTTCTCTTTTTTTTGTTTTTGACTGTCAGTGATCGCTTGGGGTACCAGCTTTGAATCACTAAAATTAACTTTGTTTTATGTTTGTTGTCAACATGATTTATGGTTTTTGACTAAATAAAGAGACCTTTGGGAGAACAGGCCGATGCTGCACTTGGTAGATACTACTAGTGATAATGTATGCCTCTCACAGGCTCCCATCGGTTATTTCACACCTGTGGTAACCGAGTCTAAGTCTTTTCTCAGGTCGAATGCCCTCAGTGCAGATCTCGGCCAAGGTTGTGGGGAGCCAGGCTCCCAGGTACCCTCACCCTGTTCCGGCTTCAGCCACCATTAGATTACATCTGAGAAACCAGAAATGTCCAGCTTACCTCTTCCCAAATCCTAACCCACAGAAACGATTTTTAAAAATATTTTAAGTCAATAAATTTTGGTTGATTTTTTTTTATAGAATTGATAGCTGAATCATTTTGTAATGAAGTATCTTTAATTTGAAGAGAATATTTGAACAAATCAGTACTTTCAGCATATATTCAGTTATTCTTATGTATTTTTTTCCTTTTTTTGAGACAATAGTCTCATTTTGCCACCCATGATGGAGTATCATGGTGTTACAGCTCACAGCAACCTCCAACTTTTGGGCTTAAGCAATTCTCTTGCCTCAGCCTCCCAAGTAGCTGGGACTACTGTATTCTTGTGTGTCTTGATAGAATTAAGTTGATCCAGTGCAGTCATCAATACTATTCCTTGCAGTTGCAATAAAGAGATAGTAAACTGAGCTCCTTCAATAATTCATTATCCTCCCAAGGTATTTACAATAAGAGACTTGTGTCCTGAAGCACAGGGTAAATTATCATTAAGAAAATTGTACCAGGGTGGTGCTCGTAGCTCAGTGGGTAGGGCGCTGGCCACATACAACCAGGCTGGTGGGTTTGAACCCGGCCCGGGCCAGCTAAACAACAATGACAACTCCAACAAAAAAATAGCTGGTTGTTGTGGCTGGCACCAGTAGTCCCAGCTACTTGGGAGGCTGAGGCAAGAGAATCGCTTAAGCCCAAGAGTTTGAGGTTGCTGTGAGCTGTGACGCCACAGCACCCTACCTAGGGCAACATAGTGAGACTCTGTCTCCAAAAAACCCCAAAACTGTACGCCCCCCAAAAAAGATCACAGGCTTCCCAACTTTGTCTACTCAGGGCATATACTCTTAAATTTCATTCCTACTCTAAATTAGGCTTTTCTCTGATGTACATGAGATGGTACCTGGTATAATCATAAAGTATAAACCTCACCAGTAAGAAAAGAATTGTGCATTTCTAATCGGGGTACTAAACCCTCTGCATGTGCATTTTCACTCAGGTGGTTTTCTCCCAACGATGCCATTCCTATTTAATTCATTAGGAAACTGAAGCATGGAGAAATTGCTCGGTGTTATGTAGGGGATTTCTGACAGAGCTAAAGCTAGTATACCAATCTAAACTCAAGACTCTTTTTTATCAAAAAAAAAAAAAAAAAAGACTCTTTTTTATCATGGTATACAATCACAAATTCATTTCAATGCTATTACAGGCTGGGTGCAGTGGCTCACACCGGTAATCCTAGCACTCTGGGAGGCTGAGGTGGGTGGACTGCTTGAGCTCACAAGTTCAAGACCAGCCTGAGCAAAATCGAGAGCCGTCTCTACTAAAAATAGAAAAACTGGGTAGTGCCTGTAGCTCAAAGGAGGAGGGCGCCGGCCCCATATGCCAGAGGTGCTGGGTTCAAACCCAGCCCCAGCCAAAAACCAAAAAAATAAAAAATAAAAATAGAAAAACTGAGGCAAGAGGATTGCTTGAGCCCGAAAGTTGGAGGTTGCTGTGAGCTACTGAGAGCCACAGCACTCTACCCAGGATGATAGCTTGAGACCCCGTCTCAAAAAAAAAAAAAAAAAAAAAAGGCTCAGTGTCCATAGCACAGTGGTTCTGGCATCAGCCAAATACACCCAGGCTGGCAGGTTCAAACCCAGCCCAGGCCTGCTAAACAAGGACAACTGCAACAACAAGAAAAATAGCTGGGCATTGTGGTGGGCGCCTGTAGTCCCAGCTATTTGGGAGGCTGAAGCAAGAGAATCACTTAAGCCCTAGAGTTTGAGGTTGCTGTGAGCTGTGACACCACAGCATACCAAGAAGGTGACATAGTGAGACTGTCTCAAAAAAAAATAAATAAATAAAGGGCAGCGCCTGTGGCTCAGTGAGTAGGGTGCCGGCCCCATATACCGAAGGTGGTGGGTTCAAATCTGGCCTCGGCTGAACTGTAAAACAGAAAAATAGCCGGGCGTTGTGGCAGGTGCCTGTAGTCCCAGGTACTCGGGAGGCTGAGGCAAGAGAATCACCTAAGCCCAGGAGTTGGAGGTTGCTGTGAGCTGTGTGATGCCACGGCACTCTACCAAGGGCGATAAAGTGAGACTTTGTCTCTACAAAAAAAAAAGAATGCTACTACACTCCAGCCTATAAGCTTGTGTATATACATATTAGCTTTAAATAAATTAATTTTATTTAAACACTAATGAGAAGGATCCTATAGGGAGAAGTTTAAGATACAGAAGAGAGGATAATCTCTAAGAAGGAAGAACATAAACGTCCAAGGAAGAATAAGCCTGAGACAGTAAGGGGAATACCTCCTCCATTGTAATTGGAAAGGATACATGAAATTATTTTCTGTCTAGAAGAAAGGTGGTCTGCTGAGAGAGAGCCTATGGTAGTATCAAAGACAAGCAGAAGATGGAGATCTGATATAGCCTAAGTGAAAAATGCTAAAAGAGCTAAAGATACAAAAAAAAGAGAGAGAGAGAGAGAGAGAACTTTCTGGTAGTATTGGGGATCCAGCTGTGGTTGAAAAAGAAGAATTTATAGTGGCAAATAGTAGTTGGGCACTTTTCCCCAATAGCATTTAGCAGCACAAGAGCGCATAATAGCCAAAATTAGCCCAGCGTTAAGTGTTTTTCCAGGCTAGTGTGAAGGAAAGACCTTGGAGCAAGTTAATTGAAGATAATGATAGTTATTAATTTCTCAGCATAATTTAAACATTATTTTGGAAGAAAAATTTCATGAGTTGGTGATTCCTTAGGTGTGTGAGCACCTAGTGTTTATTATTATTATTATTTTTTTTTTTTTTTTGCAGTTTTTGACCGGGGCTGGGTTTGAACCCGCCACCTCCGGCATATGGGGCCAGCGTCTTACTCCTTTGAGCCACAGGCGCTGCCCAACACCTAGTGTTTATAATAGTCATTTATGATTGGTGTATTATCTATTAGTTCATAAATTACCCCAAAATTTCGTGTCTTAAAACAACATTCATTTATTTATCTCACACCATTCATATGGGTCAGGAATGCAGGAGTGGCTTGGCTGGGTAGATCTGGCTCCGGATATCATGATGTGACAATCTCTCCATGGCTGGAGTGATCTGAAGGCTTGTCTAGGGCTATCACATCTGCTTCCTAGATGTAAGTTGATACTGACTGTTGGCAGGTGGGCTCAGTTCTTCACTGTATGGACCTCTCCATAGGGCTATTTATGTGTCCTCACATGACAGTTGGCTTCTCCAGACTAAGGGATCCAATGCTAAAGCTGCAACATCTTTCATGTTCTAGCCTCAGAAGTCACACATCATTTCTGCAATATCTTATTGGAATTGGCAGTCATCATACAATGTGGGAGGGGACATACCTACCCAGAGGTGAGGAGCATTAGGAACCATCTTGGGAGCCAACTTACCACAATCAAGTCATAAGGTCTGCAGACCTACCGCGTTAACATCTGAAGATATTATAAATAATAACAGAATAACCTTTTTTATTTTATTATTATTATTATTATTGTTTTTGAGACAGTCTCAAGCTGTTGCTCTGGGTAGAGTGCTATGGAGTCACAGCGCACAGCAACCTCGAACTCTTGGTCTTAAGTGATTCTCTTGCCTCAGCCTCCCAAGTAGCTGGGACTACAGGTGACCGCCACGACACCCAGCTATTTTTTTATTGTTGTTGGAGTTATCATCATTGTTGTTTGGCGGGCCTGGGCTGGATTCAAACCTGCCAGCTCTGGTGTATGTGGCTGGCGCCCTACCTGCCTGAGCTACAAGCGAAGAGCCATATTTCTTTTTTTAGACAGAGTCTCACTATGTCAACACTGGTAGAGTGCGGTGATGTCACAGCTCACAGCAACCTCAAACTCTTGGGCTTAATCAATTCTCTTGCCTCAGCCTTCCAAGTAGCTGGAACTACAGGTGCCCACCAGAACACGCGGCTATTTTTTGGTTGCAGTTGTCATTGTTGTTTAGCAGGCCCGGGTTGGGCTCGAACCTGCCAGCCTCGGTATATGTGGCTGATGCCTTACTCACTGAGCTACGGGCGCTAAGCCAGAATAACCTTTTTTAAATGCCTGTCTGAGACCATTACCTAAAAGTCAATTACCTACTTACCTAATATGTTTTTTCCCTTTTTTCTTTTTATTTTTTTGGAGACAAAGTCTCACTGTGTCATGTCACCCTGGATAGAGTGTTGTGGCATCTTAGCTCACAGCAACCTCAAACTCTTGGGCTTGAGCAATCTTCTTGCCTCAGCCTCCCAAGTAACTGGGACTACAGGTGTGGCAACTATGCCCGGCTAGTTTTTTTTTTTTTTCTATTTTTAGCAGAGAGAGGGGTCTTACTTTTGCTCAGACTAATTTTGAACTCCAGAGTTCAAGCAATCCACCCACCTCAGCCTCCCCTTGAGCCACAGGCGCCGAGCCCATTGAGTCCCAATTTTTTTTAAGAACTCCTCAAGTTTCCAATAGACTTGAGTTCTTCTGTTTAGGAAATAGCAAATAAGCAAAATAAGAAATAGCTAAATTCAATTTAACTGGCCAGGTGCAGTGGCTCATGCCTGTAATACTAGCACTCTGGGAAGCCGAGGCCGGTGAAGTGCCTGAGCTCACAAGTTTTGAGATTAACCTGAGCCAGAGTGAGACCTCATCTCTAAAAATAAGTAGGTGTGGCAGGCACCTACAGTCCCAGCTATTTGGGAGACTGAGGCAAGAGAATCGCTTGAGCCCAAGAGTTTGAGGTTGCTGTGAGCTATGATGCCACTGCACTCTACCAAGGGTGACAAAGTGAGACTGTCTCAAAAAAAAAAAAAAAGAAAATTCAATTTAACTGTATTTAAGGTATATCCAATGTAGTATTAGAGATACTGATTAGCTGACCTAATCTTTACAATATTAAAATTTACACCAAAATGGTAAATTACAGGCTTACACCTATAATTCTAGCACTCTGGGAGGCTAAGGCAGGTAGACTGCTTGAGCTCAAGGGTTCAAGACTAGCCTGAACAAGAGCAAGACCCTGTCTCTATTAACAATACAAAAAATTGAGACAGGAGGATTATTTGAGCCCAAGAGTTGGAGGTTGCTGTGAGCTATAAGGATGTGACACTCTACCCAGGGTGACAGCTAGAGACTCTATCTCAAAAAAACCCAAAAAACAAACACCCCCAAATGGCAAATGTATGTGGCTCAAAGGAGTAGGGTACTGGCCCCATATGCCAGAGGTGGCAGGTTCAAATCCAGCCCGGGCCTAAAACTGCAAACAAAAAAAAGGGGGTGGGGGACAAAATATCACTATCTTTTGTTTTAAAATACCAAATTTCGGCTCGGCGCTCAAGCGGCTAAGGCGTCAGCCACATACACCTGAGCTGGTGGGTTCGAATCCAGCCTGGACCCGCCAAACAACGACGGCTGCACCCAAAAAATAGCCAGGTGTTGTGGCGGGCGCCTATAATCCCAGCTACTGGGGAGGCTGAGGCAGGAGAATCGCTTGAGCCCAAGAGTTGAGGTTGCTGAGCTGTGATGCACTCTACCCAGGGTGACAGCTTGAGGCTCTGTCTCAAAAATAAAAGAAAATACCAAATTTCTTGGCCAGCTGCAGTGGCTCAATTGTAATCCTAGCATCTGGGAGACTAAGGCAGGAGGAGTGCTTAAGCTCAATTCAAGACCAGCCTGAGCCAAGAGTGACACCCCATTTGTACCGAAAATAGAAAAACTAGCCGGGTGTTGTGGCAGGTACCTGTAAGCCCAGCTACTCAGGAGACTGAGGTAGGAGGACTGCTTGAATCTAGGAGTTGGATGGAGGTTGCTGTGAGCTAAGGTGACACCATGGCATCTAGCCTGGGGCAACAGAGTGAGAGTTTGCCCCTCCCTAAAAAAGTAAACCCAAATTTCTGCCTAGGCACAGTGGCTCACGCCTATCATCTCAGCACTGTGGGAGGCTGAGGCAGAAGATTGCTTGAGGCCAGGAGTTTCAGACTGACCTGAGCAATATGGTGAGACCTCATTTCTACAAAAATGGAAAAATTAGTGTGGTGGCACACACCTGTGGTCCCAGCTACTCTGGAGCTGAGGCAAAAGAATAGCTTCATCTCAGGAGTCTGAGGTTGCAGTGAGCTACTTGATGGTAACACTGCATTCTGGCCAAGGCAAGAGAGCAAGACTCTGTCTCAAAAAGAAAGTATATATATTTATATACATACGAAATTCGCTCATTGCATGAGATTTTTATTTTTTATTTATTTTAACTTTAAAACATTTTTTAATTTTTTTTGAGATAGAGTTTCACTTATTAACCTTGGTAGAGTACTGTGGTGTCACAGCACACAGCGACCTCCAACTCCTTAGGCTTAGGCAATTCTCCTGCCTCAGCCTCCAGAGTAGCTGGGACCACAGGCACCTGCCACAACGCCCGGCCATTTTTTCGTTGCAGTTTGGCCGGGGCTGGGTTTGAACCCACCACCCTCGGTATATGGGGCTGGCACCTTACTCACTAAGCCACAGGCGCTGCCCAAGATTTTTTTTAATTTTTGTTTTTTTTAGACAGTCTCATTATGTCACCCTCAGTAGAGTGCTGTGGCGTCACAGCTCACAGCAACCCCAAACACTTGGGTTTAAGTGATTCTCTTGCCTCAGCCTCCCAAGTAGCTGGGACTATAGG
>CAUYRH010108019.1:0-34208 GCA_963574655.1 Perodicticus potto
TTTCTATCGGCTCTATCAAATATTTATTTGACTCTTTGGATTCTAGGTCTTTTGCTATATGTAAGAAATACAACATTGACTAAAACTCTATTCAGTATGCATCATAGACATGCCAAGTGCCCATCGACCCACGAATGGATTAATAAATTGTGGTATATGTACACCATGGAATATTATGCAGCCTTAAAAAAAGATGGAGACTTTACCTCTTTTATGTTTACATGGATGGAGCTGAAACATATTCTTCTTAGCAAAGTATCTCAAGAATGGAAGAAAAAGTATCCAGTGTATTCAGCCCTAATATGAAACCAATTTATAAACACCCACACTTCCGTATGAAAGCTATAACCCAACTACAGCCCAAGAAAAAGGCAAAAGAGGAGGGTGAAGGGGGAAGATGGATGGAAGGAGGGTAATTGGTGGGACCACACCCATGGTGCATTTTACACCATAAGTGTAGAATGTAAGTGTAGAATATAAATGCCTTAACACAATAACTAAGAAAATGCGGTGAAGGCTATGTTAACCAGTTTGATGAAAGTATTTCAAATTGTATATAAAACCAGCACATTGTACCCCATAATTGCATTAAGGTACACAGCTATAATTTAATTAAAAAAAAAAGAAGAAGAAGAAGAAGAAAAATAATGGCAGTCTTTATTCTTTGCTTCCTGAAAACCTTTCCTTGTTTACTTGCAATTTCTGTAGCCTATCACTTTCTCCATATCGAACCACCTCCATTTGTGCGAGGGAGTTTCCCAGAAAATAATTCTTGCTACTCTGCTCTCCCCTTTCTATCAGGGCCTTGCATAGTAGCATCTCCTCCCACACATTTAATTTTCTGTGAAGGCTTTACAGTGAATGCATATTTTTACTTCTCCACAAAATCTGCCAAGCCGAATGTACAGGCAGGGCCTCAGAGCATCTCTGATAAGAGCTCATCCAAATGAAAGGGGTGAAGACAAAGCTTTTTGCAGCTGTCTTTCTCTATGTTGATTCCTCTAATAATTCACCTTATGAACTTCAAAAGCTTCTTTAAATATTACTATCTGTAATTTATAAGATCTGATCTTAAATCTTCTCACTTTCTCCCACGTATTTTCTCCTATATTTGTCTTTTCTGCCGCAAGGGCCTTCAGCAGACACTATAATGCTGTAAAAGCCTTGTTACACCCTGTCCTGTTTCAAGGGACAGCCTTTTCATCTGTCCTCACCATAGCTGCTGGCAGTCCTTCTCTGCACCTCTTTTTGGACACAGCCCCCCTCTTTTTGGACACAAGCCCTCTGGGTAAATTACATCAAGAATCAAGAGGCATCCATCTCCAGATAACCTTTTTTATAAACTGATGTTTAACTCTGGTCACAGCCCTCTGAGTATTCTGTATTCATTGACTACGTCTCTGCTTTTAAATTCATCTGTTTCTCAGCTTTAGAAACCTTAGAGAAAGTTATAGACAAGCATCATTTTTTGTGTGCTGAATGATAGCAGAATAGGCTCATGTTACCTTTGGAATTCTGCCATCACACACCAAAAGACTACATTTTCAGGAACCGTGTTGGTTTGTCAAGACAGGAGACTTCATGCTCCCTCCTCCCTGCAAGCTGCGTCTTTGAATACACCTTTGTGCAGCAGCCTTATGGCTTTATCCAAATATACATAGAAGATTTTGATTCTTCCTCTTCGGGGAAATATTAATCATCATTTGATGTGCAAATTGGTAAGGGTTTTTAATTGCATTTTGGGGAAAAGTTTCTGCTAAACCCGTGTTCATTAATTTGTCCTCTCTAAATGAGGTACCGAAATCAGACGCATTTTCTTCTGATTTAAAAGAATGTGCTATAATTGTAACATATCTATGACAGTTTTCCTAGACGTGGCAACAGATTTTCAATATTACAATGCCTTGAAGATTTTTTCCTCATTATTTCGAATGTTATATTTGAATATCCGATTCCCAGATTTACATAGATTAAGAGATGAAGTTTAGTTCAAAATAGTGCCATATTTTCCAGTGTCTCTATTTTTATACTCTAATCCTGCAATTTTGATTTCACTGCTCTATTCCTCTTTGCCTCCTTCACTCTTGGTTTCCATAGCTTAGTATTTTTATTCTGGTTTCCATCTGAAAGTGATGTTATCAGAGAATGAGTGGGATACAGAAGAAATCTGTGAGGGAAGACAAAGAATAATCCATGTAAATCTTGTAGACGAGGAACAATAATATATGGTTTATTCGAGTAATTTTTCTTTCAAAAATTGAGTTTTAAACAAAAGTTCACTGTGAACGCTCTACTCCCACCGCACCATGGAATCACTTATTTGATTTCAACCAACTAGATTCACCCAAACAAAATCTTTCAAGTGAAATAATTGAACTATTCTGTGAAGCTGTGCCAGAGGATTTTTCTTCTTTAAAAACTTGAATCACAGGAGCTTGGAAGTCAGGTTCCAACCATACCTTACATTATAACCACTTAATTTCACAGCACAATCATTTAATTTTTTTTTCTGTCTGTTCTTTATATCAACTGCCCTTTAGTGAAGTTGAGAAAAGCTAGGAAAAACCTTTGCTTTAGCCTATAGCAACAACATAGAATTATTGTCCTCTAAACTGGTGAATTCAGAAATCAAAGTTACACAAAATATGAAAATACAGAAAAGCCCAACATATCTGATTCTTCTGGGCATGAGCAGTAGGTCTCTCTCTCTCTCTCTCTCTCCTTCTCTCTCTCTGTCTGTCTGTCTGTCTTAGAATCTAATTTCCCTTTTTGTTGTATTTTTAATGTTTCCTCACCCACTTGTACATTTACACTATTTACTCAAATACAGACCAACAAGAAAACAAACCCTCTCTTGAAATCTCTTTTATTTACAAACACTTTTGAAGAGTTAAAATAGTCTTTACTGTCCTAGCACAGGTAATGCATCCGCCTCTTAGCAGACAGCAGGCCCTCCGATATGTATTGAATGTAGAAAGCATCAGCAGCTAGCTCGACTGACCCAGAATGAAGGATGGGTGGAAAGAATGGTGTGTAAAGGATGATAAAAGAGATAAAGAAACTGAATGAGGGTATGAAAAGACGATAGGTAGGTAGAAACGTTGTTAGGAAAGGTGAAGAGAGACAAAGTAGAAAAGATTTAAAAAAACAGAAATGTGTGTGTATACACATATCATCTACCTGTGCCATGTATTGACAATTTAAATGACAATATTTTGTGCACAAATCATTACTGTAAAATGTTTTTAAGTTAGAATTGTCAAAATAAACATCAGTTTGAAATGCTAGACTTTGAGAACCAGTTTCACCTGGACGTAATAAACATGCAGTTAAGTGTAGAATTCCTTTTCGAATTTCTGAGACTGAGGAAGCAGATGTGAAGCTTAAAGTATGTGTCTCGCGTGAGTTACCTCGCTACATTAATTCAAATAGTCAATTATTTTCTGTAATACTCCAGCAAACCTTAGTATTGGCCAACCAACTCTCAGGTGACTATAGGATTTGCTTCTGCGAGTTTCTGTGCAATTTATTGCAAATTTATTTGAAGGAATAATCACATGATCCCATATCAAAGTAATTGTAGAGTAAAAGCCATCTGTGTACAGGGGTTGGATATCAAATGGTTATTTTGTGTTGTCTCTTTGGAAAACATTAGAAAATTTAGGGAAAATTAGATGCTCTGAGGAGCTGCTCAATGGCTGTCCATTTGTGAAAAGTAATTCAGTGTTTGCAAAATCAGCAGCAATCACTATTTCTACATTTACCAAGATGGCTGTGGCTATTTTAAACATTGATTTGGTTCAAACATACTTCTATTTTTATCTTGTCAGCTTACAGTAATGTAAAACATTCAATTCTTCAGAATCTAAAGGTCATTTTCTCAAATGCTACGTGAATTTAAAAGCGCTGAATTGTCTTAAAATCTTTCTTATTCTCTGAAATGTTAGCTTTAAAAGAATTGTATACAGCATGACTAAAACAATTTGAGTAAGAGAAGAAGTGTGTGTGAAAATAAAGTATTCAATTAAGTTTTATGGGATTCATTGCACTCTTAATTAAGGTAATCTTTATCTCTACTACTCACGGTGCTCATTAAATAAGAAAATAGAGGGATATTAAGTTTGTGGAATATGTCCCATATCAGTATATTTTCCAAAATGTGTAAGTATCAAGTAATTGAAAATACCTTCACTCTTCAGAGGTTTTAGATATTAGGCCTCTGCATTTATAATTAATTTAAAGATTCCATTTTTAGAACTCATAGATATAACTAAAAAGGGAAATGAGCCACGATGGTGTTAATACCACCCCTTGCTCAGGACGAACTGCTCACTAGGGTTTATGCAAAGTGCATCTAGGTAATAATGAGAAGGCGGGGATTCTCTTTTTAAATGGTTTTCCTCAATGCGGATTATTATGCAACTCTTTCTTTTAATTTCAGATTAATATGAGAGGACATGGCCATATACTTCAAAAGAAGTGGGCCCATTCCTCTAGGGGGTGGCTCAAGATTGTTCTGAGCCCATCGTGGAGGGTACCTTCTCTTTGCCAGTGAATGGTTTAGGACTGGGCGTGTGATGCACTTTTGGCCACTGAGGCATGAGGATGAGTCTGATGAGGGGGCTTTTTAAGAAAGATTTTCCTCACTGAAAAGACACAAATCAAGACAGAAATAAATAAGCAAACCAACCTGTCTTCCTCTTTGGTCATCTGGTGATCAGGAGAGGAGGAAGTCTGGGAATGAACCATCATCTCAAGGATGGCCGAGCAGAAAGTAGAAAGAACCTAGGTCCTTAAGGACAGAGATGAGCCACTGAATTCAGTGGTCTTGGACCTGCCCTGCCTTGGAGCATATTATATAGGCTAATATATTTCCCTTGACGTGTAACCCTTTGACTGCAGAGCACTCTGAGAGGAAACATGCCAGGTAAGGCACGCAGCGCTCCCCACAACCGTTCGGATTCTCAGCACGCTGCTGGACGCTCCTTGATTTCTTACTAATCAAAGTAAGTCAACCAAATTGGTTTCAGTTTCCACCATTTCTACAAGTTATTTCAGAGACACCTGTGAAAAATATGGAGGACAAAGCATAGGATGCTCACAAATGCTGATGAGGTTAGAATG
This sequence comes from Perodicticus potto, assembly GCA_963574655.1. Classification (NCBI taxonomy): domain Eukaryota; kingdom Metazoa; phylum Chordata; class Mammalia; order Primates; family Lorisidae; genus Perodicticus; species Perodicticus potto. Next base: position 5,125 of record CAUYRH010108019.1, read on the forward strand.
TTTGCATTTATTGGGTGAGGGCCCTGTTGTAGTTGTGCCCCCCCACCAGGGGGAGTGCCATTCACCTTTACATTGTGCCCATTAGGTGCCCATTAATGAAATGTGTTTTATAGATTAAATTCAAAAATTGCTGTGCCACCTGTCAAGGATTTTAATTATCTATCTGATATACATATTTATTTTTATTTTGTATTTTGTATTATTCTTTTATTTTAGTGTCCTGACACAGATGGGAATAGTACACATTTTTACAACATGGCAGATTGATGGAAACATAAAAGAAATATTTATACCTATTTCTAAAATACAAAAATACTCTTGATTATAATTCAATTGTTTAAAAACTATAAACGTATTTTCTATGATTTTTTATTAAACTCAATATCTATTATCAGTCAATGTCCTTCTAGGCTAAGGACAGTTATTATGTTGATTGCTTTTAAATTAGCATTTTTAGATTTTGTTTCCTTCCGAAAACAAATCAGAAAATAAAAGAATGAATCATGAGCTAGTATTTTTTACTTCTCAGAAAAAAAGCCACTAACTTCTGTAGTAAAAAGTAAACAGATTGTGGAGCAAGAGAGCTACAAATGCCTATGCAAAGGTATATATTCTGAATTGAGATTTACCTTTTGCCTTTTTTATTATTAAGCTTTTATTTATACAACATATATTACAATATAAGATGAAAATGGGAAGTGAATATGTATACCCATATATGTATAGCCACACACACACATTTAGGAAAAAGGGCATTCATAAAATAGTACTTCCCATTTGTCATGCCAGTAGTTGCATTTGGTAGTTTTACTTTGTGGTTGACCTTCAAGCCTATTGTATTAAAAATATTCATACATCATGGTTTCAACAAGAGCATAAGATATTTAATTAAATTTTATTCTTTTACTCTTTTAAAACCATACGTGGACTATTCAATGTTGTTGAATGTGAAAATTAATTCTTAAATAATTCAAGGCTTTAGATATTAATGGCTATACTTGACCAAAAATCATTATTTTTCCAAGTATGACATGTTGAAAAGAGCAGATAGGCTTTAGAGATGTAGCTGTGGATTTGAATCCTAGCTCTTACACTGATTAGTCTGTGACCTGGGGCAATCTACATCACGCCCTGAGTTTCATCTTTAATCTATAAAAAGAGAATTTATTAATTCTGACATTGAATTGTTGTGAGGATGAAATAAAATAACGTAAAACATTTAGCATACTCCTTGCTACCTCTATAGGGTATGTACGATTGTTGGGCTTTTTCTCCCTTTCTTCTTATTTTTATTTGGAGCACATGGCTCTCATGTTTAAGAGCATAGCATGTGTCTAAAACTCTGTTAAACATTCTAGACCTCATACCACACATTGCTCACCATAGACTAAGGAGACATTGTTATTCCAGTTTCAAGGATAATGAAACTGAGACTTAAAGAGTCACGTGAAGTACCTTGTGCAAGGGTCTAGTAGTAAATGGCAGAATCTGGTTTCAAAACTAAGATCTGGATTTGAAGCTTGGAGAATCTGATTCTTTTTTCTTTTTTTTTTTTTTTTCAGTTTTGGCCAGAGCTGGGCTTGAACCCACCACCCCTGGTATATGGGGCCGGCGCCCTACTCCTTGAGCCACATGCGCTGCCCGAGAATCTGGCTTCTTAATCTAATTTTCAAAACTAGAATGTTCTGAAAGGATTCCAAAGCATCCTTCTTTGCTCTGTGGCCAGTGAATAGTGTGGGCAACTTCTGATGGTCTGAGAATCCAAGACAGTTTTTAAGAAAGGCTTATGTTAGATGCATTAAAAACTAACCAAGTGCCAACTGCTGTCAGCAGCTGATCAGTTAATAACGAAAGGGAGTAAGGCTAATAGGTTGAAAGAAGCTTCATAACTAAAGGGAGTAAGGCTAACAGGTTGAAAGAAGCTTCATAACTAAAGGGGGTAAGGCTAATAGGTTGAGAGAAGCTTCATAACTAAAGGGGGTAAGGCTAATAGGTTTAGAGAAGCTTCATAACTAAAGTGGGTAAGGCTAATAGGTTGAGAGAAGCTTCATAACTAAAGGGGGTAAGGCAAATAGGTTGAGAGAAGCTTCATATAAAGGGGGTAAGCCTAATAGGTTGAGGGGCGCTTACCAGATGTCCTCAAGCGCAATGAACTGAAAGGAGACAGTGCCCATTTGCAGTGCATAGGAGGTTCTGTGAGCTGCTCAGAAAGGCAATAACCTCAATAACTTTATAAATATGATGGTCTGGAAATCTTCTGCATTGACTTTCAGATTCGTTCTAAATTTATATGTCTTGCAGATGTGTTCATGCTTATTTGGTTGATATCTCCTGTGGGAAAAGGGAAACCATCTATTTTCCTTAAACTATTACAAAAGGGTCATTTAAAAAGCAGTGTGGCCCATCCTAATGTTCAAGCATTTGTCTGTTTCATACTCTTTGCCAGACTCCCTTTTCCTCTCCTCTTACCAATGAATTTATCCTCTTTAAATCCTAGTTTGAATTTTTGTTATCCTGGGAGATTTTCCTGGTTTATTCCCATCCCTACCTCCGGAGAGTTCATCACAGCCTCTTCTAAGACCAATATATATTGTCCTTTTTCTGTTGATATAGAAGTTACTGAACTGTACTGGAATAAATTTGCATAAAGACTTTTTGTCCTAGCACATAGTAGGTGTTCGGTAAATATTTGTTGAAGATTGATTATCCAATGAAATTCCTGAAAACAAAGACTGAGTCTAAGCAATCTCATTTTTAGCAATGTCTGGCACAACATATAGCCTAGTAATTTTTCCTTAATGAATAAATAAAGGTTGACTCTTAAAAAGCCCTGAGAAATGCCACTCTATTTAAGTTTATTAGAAATTGAAGGGTTCTTAACAGAATCAGAGTTGTCATTTAAAAGGCTGTTCTTTAAGGAAGATGGAAGGTAGAATATGTCCCAGGATTAATACAGTGGCTTTGTAAAAAGCTTCAAAGTTCAGCATAAACTAAGCAGACAACCAAGACTGTTTCACCAATAATATAAAAATCCCTCTTTATAATATGTGTAGGAAGAAATTCACCACTATCAAAGTGTTAAAGGGTAAAACAGAAAGCAAAACTGGGACTCTTGGCTTGTTACATCTTCTCCTTTAAATATAATTAAAGGATAGAGCAGGTGGGGGTAACTATATTATTTCAAAGCAACTGAAATTCAAGTTGACTGAGTCTGTTATTCTCAAGTTTACAAGGATGGCCCTGAGAACTTTAAGAAAATAGTTGATGGATCTTGGATCTCTTTAAAGTAGTTCAAGTTCCTGCACCCAGATTCTGGAAGTGATCAAAATGGAAAAAAATATTGAGGTAATAATGTTTCCTAAAAAAGAAAATGGTTAGACTCTATAAATAACAAGTAGAGAGACTTGTTATCAATTTTTGAAAAAGAAGACAAATAAGTATAAAGAATTAAGCAGACTACACTTCAGCAGTTAGCAAAAACTATGGTGATCCTTAGAAGCTATATAGACACCACTAAAACTAAGAACATACCAAAATAACAATTAATTTTTGATGTAGTCACCAGACTATGGCAAGAGAACACTACCAGTAGCCACCATTTAATAAATGGCAGCTATATGCCCAACATTGGCTCAACATAATGTATTTTTATTATTTTACTTTGATTTTCATTAAAACATCAACATAATTTCTCAAGATACCTTTATGAAAGCAAGAGAGAGAAATTCAGATTAAATGAGAGGCAGATTTAAAGCTGCTTGAAAAGATGTACATAATGGGCAGTGCCTGTGGCTCAAAGGAGTAGGGCGCTGGCCTCATGTACCAGAGATGGTGGGTTCAAACCTGGCCCTGGCCAAAAACTGCAGAAAAAAGAAAGAAAGAAAAGATGTACATAAAGACACTGATAGTCTAGTGATGGTCTCGTGCCATCCACATTGTTGTATGGTACAATTATTAGAAGCAAGGTTATCTTTATGAAAGTTGTAGGTAACTCACAGCTGAAAATTACTGCTAATAGGATAAAATAATGGAATCAAGATTTCTTAACTACCCAGCGTAACACTAGTAAGAAACCAGTATTTTAACAAGTGAATATAAATTTCTGAATTCAGGTTTTCTAAAAAAGTCTTTATTGAATGAATAGACTTTGTTTTATAGAACAGCTTTAGGTTTACAGAAAAATGGAGCAGAAAGTACCGAAGAATTCCACATGCCCCCGTCATCCCCCACTAGTTTTCCCTTCTATTAAATACTGTGTCAGTGTGGTCCATGTCTTACAGCTGATGAACTGATATTGATCCAGGAGTGTCAGCCAAAGTCCATCATTGATATTAGGATTCCTTCTGTGTGTTGTACAGTTCTGTGTTGTTTGATATATGGGCAATGTCGTGATTTCACTTTAAAGTATCATACAGAATCGTTTCGCTGCCCTAGAAATACCCTGTGCTCTGCCCATTTGCTCCTTCTCCTCTTTCATTTCTGACAACTTTTGAACTTTTTACTGTCTCTATAGTTTTGCCTTTTCCAGAATTTCATGTAGGCGATGTCATATAGTAGGTAGCCTTTCCAGACTGGCTCCTTTCACACAGTAATGGGTATTTCAGACACTTCCTTGCCTTCTAGTGTCTTGATAGCTCATTTCTTTTTCTCTCTGAACAATGTTCCTTTTGTTTATTCATTCTCCTATGAAGGGGCATCTTGTTTAGTTTTTCATTTAGGGAAATTATTAACTAAGTTTCTATAAACATTCATGTGCATGTTTTTGTGTGGACGTAAGTTTTGAACTTACTTGAATAAATACCTAGGAGTTCGAATGCTGGATGGTGTGGTGAACTATGTATAAGAAAACTAGTTTCTTACATTGTAAGAAACTACCAATCTGCCTTCCCAAGTGGCTGTACCATTTTGCACTCCCACCAAAAACGAATGACAATTTCTATGATCCCACATCCTCAGCAGCCTTTGTTGTCATCAACATTACATATTTTAGCCATTCTAATATGTATGTATTGGTACTGAAATTGTGTCTTAAAAATGAGTTTCACATGTGGAAAAAGGGGGAGACCTTCTTAAGAAATGGTTCAAATACAAGAACAAATGTTCTTAGTATGTTTTATGGATCATAAGCTCAATAAATCAAAAGTTTAATGAAAACGCTAACGGCACATCACAACAAAACTAAAACTTCTTGCTCACTCTCAAGGTCTATTAATCATATCGGTTCTCTATTCTTGTGATCTAGTAATCCCATTAGGCTCTGTTGGTGAGGGTACGTATGGAGAATGATAGGTCAGTTTGGGGCACATGGTACATTTACAGCTCAGACGTGTTAATCAAGATGTCGAGGTTATAAATATGACATCAGTCATCCCAACACAAAGAAAAGATAAATGATTAGAGTGATAGATATCCCAGTTACCCTGTCATGATTGTTAGACATTGTCTACATGTATCAAAATATCCTGGGACCCACCCAGAATATGTACAACTATTATATATTAATTAAAAAAATTAAGTGGTTAATGTACATAGCTATGATTTAATAAAAAAAAAAAAATTAAGTGGCAAAAGAGATCAGGACAAGGGCAAACATCAAAACTCTTTCAAAATATTTAAATAAATGTCATGTGAAAGGGATTATATTTTTGTGCATTTCCAAATTGCTGAAGAAAGCCTTCGTACTCCTCAAATATAAAATGGGATTGAATTTACTAATCCTCTGGGATTTGGCATAAACATGTTATGAGATAATGTCTACAAAGCAGGTAGTATGTTACATGACACACGATTACTCTTCCGTGGGGACCCAGAGGTCAGGAGGGAGGCGTTGGCTGGGAAGCATGCAACGATGTTTGACGTGGAGTGGCCCTTGGGGAAGTTGACTAGCTCACCTGGGGACATACACAAAGCAAAAGAAAAGCCATCCAAGAGGAGACTTTATGTAAAGACTGGGAGGAAGAGGAACTGACCGAGGACATCATGGCAAGAAAGAAATGAACAGATAAAAAGCTTTTGTGGTTCTGGCAGGTCCCTAAAACCAGGAGTACAGGGAAACAGTGATTTCCTGAAACAGAATTGCTTCAACTGCTTGCTCTCCTTTTATCCCTGAAGAAACAGCCCTCCTCACAGAGTCAATCATTAGTGAGATTATTTGACATTAATGAAGTCTTTTGGTTTCTCCATCTGTGGATTTGCATCGCACCTGTCCCTGCAGTACCCAGGTATCTTAACTACTCTACGTGTAGGGAAATATTCACGTGTGTTCATTATGCCAAAGAGATCTGGCAGATTTAGGTCTAAATGTGGCAGAGTCGGGAGGGCTGTGACATTGAGAGATTACCCATTCAAAACTAAAAATACAACCTCAGAGAATATAAAGCACAGCGGAAAGAGGCTATTAACATTCTACCTGAGGTGAACACGATGAGACATAAACAAAAAAATTAATTTTCAAAAGTACTTCTTTAGTTTTGACACAAAAACAAATGTGATTTTTTCTTTTTCAGGAGAAACCCAGTCGACTAATGATAGGCATGAGACTGAAATGACCTTATTTTCTAAATGTTAAAAACATGCTAATTAACTGTAACATGACTTTTTACATTTGAATTTTCACATGAAATTGGTATATTTTTTGTATTAATCTTCTGTAATTTTAGTATTTATTTTAAAGTCATTTTTAAAATAATATATTCCTACAGACCGTTTCCCTGCTACTTGGTACCTGGTACCCTGATTTATTTGTTTAACTAAATTTTTATTAAATTTTCTCTATATTTCTTAAAAGGATGGTTGCTTTTTATGTTCTACATACTGTTAAAGTCTACATTTGTAGACTTACATTTTACATTTGTAAAAATATAAGCTCTTCCTTATCAAAATTAATCAAGCACTATGTATTTGGTTATTTCCCAGGAAAAAAGTACATTTTTTTTGCTTATGAACTATGAATTTCATATTTTCAACTATTTCTTTTGGAGACATTTCAAAGCCATTAGCACATAAGTAATGTAGTCCTTTAATCCTAGAATTAAACAAAATAATCATAAGCATAATTTTCATACTATTAATGATACCCTGTCTTCACACCATTTTCTACGGTTTTCAAGGCTCTTTGCTGCACATTACTCCTGCCAACCCAATCATGGTTATTATTATCAAAATCAGGGAGATAGTACCACTTCTTGGCTGTGGGTATGGGATTTGGGATCAGATAAAACTGAATATGTGTCCTTCCTCTACTGCTTAATTTGTGAGCTTAACCCTGGTATTTTGCCTTCTAAGTCTCAGTTTCTTCATTTTAAAGTAGGGATCTAATACCGTACAGGGTTGTCGTAGGAGTATATGAAATAGGACACATCACACATTCAGCAGAGTGCCTGGCCCACACGGTGTTAGCTACTGTCATCAACACTGCCGTGTTACAAAGAAAACGGTGGTGTGAGTATCCTTATGGACACAATCAGATCTAGAATCTTGGAAATAAAGTCAACTTTGAACTCAAGATCTGTGATGTATGTGATTCTCCTTTAATCATGTGAAACATTATTAACTGCTTGGTATTTCTGGAGCACATGTCCCAAGCACATTATTCGTATAACTTTACCCTCTACAAAGGGTAGAGGGTAAAGTTATCTCCCTCTACAAAGAGGAGTTCAAGATTAAATAACATGGGGAATTTCTGCAGCATGACACCTTTTTTCTGATACAATGCGTATCAGTGTATTATAAAAAGCCTTAATTCAGGAAAGACACTTCTCCATCAGTGTTGTCAAAAGTATCCACTCATGGGCAGCACCTGTGGCTCAAAGGAGTAGGGCCCTGGCCCCATATGCTGGAGGGGGAGGGTTCAAATCCAGCCCTAGCCAAAAATTGCTTAAAAGAAAAAGAAAAAAAAGTATCCACTCATATAATACTTACTCTGTGCCAGATTTTTCTAAGTACTTCACGTAGAAACTCAATTTAATTCTAACAACAAACCTACAAAGAAGAGACCATCGTTATCTCCATTTTACAGATTAGGAAACTGAGGCATGAGTAGGTTATAACATGTCCAAGACCCCTCAGCCACTTAAGAGGCAAAGTCAGGATTAGAATAAAAGGACAGGCTGCAGCCTCTGCTCTCCTAACCACGATGCATACTGTCTGTCATTCCTGCAGGCAGCTTGGAGGTTGCCTAGTTCCATGCTCAATGTCTACTGTCAGGAGCTGAAGACTCCCTTGGAGACTGACACTGCATTCTTTCAAACACTTGTTCAGCAGATTTTGTTTTTCCTCTGCATTCTAAACATCAAGAGAAACCCCTTCATTTCAATGCAATGTTAGAAATGTATCATATTTAGGGAAGCAAGTACCTCAAAAGCTTTCTGAAGTCATGCACATTTGGGCCTGATGAACATGAAGGCCACAACATAGGTGCTTATTCTGCACAAAAAATAAATATTTAATGTTGGGACACTGCCAAGCTACGGGGGGGATCTACACTAACACAGAGAAGTCCGGCAACACAGTGAGGTCATCCCTTCTGGGTTGCCGTGACCACTGGATACAGACTTACTTCCAGAAATGACCTTGATGTTAATAACATTTCCCTTCTCCTACTCACCGCTGAAATAATTTGTGTCTTTGTCATGCTCTGTCATTATGTGAAAATCATGTCACTATTACAACATGTATCATTCATGGTTCAGCATTTAGAGCATGAAGCTCCAAGCCCTGAGTCTTCTCACTATTTCTTGAATCTATAACTGTGCCAGACTCAGTATTGAGTAAGGGAATGAATGAATGAATGACCATCCATGTGAAAACACAAACTAGACAGAGAGTTGGGATGACCTTAGTTCAGGTTCCAGCTGCATAACTAATCACTGTGTCACTTTGTAGAAATTACTTCCCGTCCAGCTCTGAGATTCTATTTGCCATCTGTGCCAACAAAAGTGACAAAAAGTTAAGGAAAAAAGTAAGCAGAGAAAATGAGAAATGTTCTTGTCACCCTCAAGTTAATAAAGATCTGTTTTAATGACAGAGACATGGTCTTCCTAAGAATGTTTTTAAACTCACAGAGCCCTCAGCATCTTGTCTGAAAAACACTTCCATCACAATCGAGCATGTGGTTTTTGCATTCTGCATCAGGCTTAGTCATCTCATTAATGAAAGCAAAATTATAGAACATTTATTCGAGTTGGTTAAATTATTCCTAAATGGGGCAATTTCAAGGTATGAATAAGTTTCCATCTTTTATATTTCTAACTAGACATTCCTTTCTCTTTTATTCTGCCCTGAGGATGTGTAAAGGTTATAAATAATTTAAAAGAAAATTTCCTAAAATGTCTTGCATTTTAATGAATTCCAAGGATTGAATTACCAAAAGAGGTTAGTAATGTTTAAATCATAAGAATGTGATGCATCAGTATTTTGTATTGTTTATGACAATACAGTGCTAGTACAGTTTGATAACATGAGAGGGTAAATGATAATGTATTGCGAAGATATTATGAAATAATTACAAAGAAAACCATGGGAATGTTAAAAAAAAAAAAAAAAAAGAGGCATTTTCACATTCTTCCAAAAAAGAAAAAATTTCCATTCACTTCTGAAAAAAATAACTTCCTGAATGAGTTATGTTCATAATTACACAAGAAAAGTATGAAGGTTCATTTGTGTGGCAGCCGCTATAGACCTATTTCTCTAAGTCATTGTTATCCAAAGCATGGGAAGCCTACTCTGAAAGATCCTTTTAAGTGCAAAGCAACTGCAGCTTTAGATTAAATAAGATCATAAGTGGAAAGCTGTTTTTAATTCTCTTCTTATTACCTAGTTATACCACAACCTAAGTCTAAAAGTCTCAGTTTGATGGTAATGTTTACATCACCTTTTAAACACTTACCTATTGTCACATTTAGTTAGCAAATGAACCCATTCATTCTAATTCACCATTAGGAATGTATATTCTTTAGGTCAGTAAACTTCTTTAAAAACTTCTGAAGTCACATATACATTTATTCAGATATGAAGAACAATAAGGTCACAAAAATAGGCACTTATTTTTGCACAAAATCTGTACATAACAATGAACACTTCCAAGCCCCAGGCAGGAATTAAACTAAGAGAGTGAGATTCTGCTTAGAACTTTCTACAGATGATGGTATCTACTCAAAATTAGTAAAATTGCTTTATTTCCATTGTATTTATTTATATTTATTTTTATTTATTTTTCCCTTTATTTTGAGGCATGCTGTTTGTCCTTGTATGTAGTGATGCAGAGTTTCCTGTTTGTTTTATAAACTTAATTCTGCATCAATTCAAAGAAAACGATTAAGTAAATGATAGTGCAGATGGCACACAGATGTGACAAAAGTCCTGACGGCAGTGTATTAATGACCAAAATTTGGGGAATATTGCTCTTCTGGTATCAGACATGCAGTTTCCCTTCTACCTCGCTCTGCCCCTTCCTTCCGCAGCTGCTGATGCTCAGGTACCTACATGTGTTTCCATAGCTGTCACCACAGAAAAGGTGCCGGTGACAGTGATAGAGGGATGCTGGGATAGCAGACTGAAGTCACAGAACCGAGAAAGGGGTTGAGAGATAGCAAGGTTTACACCCAATATCTTCCAGTAATCACAGGATCCTGTGACTTTCTTAAAGCCAGATCAGATGCTCCTTGGCCAATATATCTTTTTTTTTAAGTACATTTCAGGTTAATGTGAGAGTACAAACAGATCAAAATACGTGATTTTGTTGAGTAGAGTCCCTGTTACGGTTATGTCCCACACACAAAAGGTGGACCAAGTCTCCCCACCCCATGCCCATTCATTGAGAGCACTCCCAACCCCTCCCCTTTACCCCTCCGTTATTGCCCCTCCCCACCACCTTAACTTGAAATGAGTGTTTTTCTCCTATGTGGGCATGCATCAGGTCATCGACTGGCTTCATGTCGAGTATTGAGTATATTGGGTAATTGTTTTTCCATTCTTGTGATACTTTACTAAAAGAATGTATTTCAGCTTCATCCAGGATATTCCAAAAGATGTGAAGTCACCATCTTTTTAATGGCTGAATAGTATTCTGTGGTGTGCATGTACCACAGTTTGTTAATCCATTCCTAAGCTGATGGGCATTTAGCTTGTTTCCACATCTTGGAGATTGTAAATTGAGCTGCGATAAACAATCTAGTGGAAATGATGATAAATCATTTTATGATAAAATGATTTTTTTTTCTTCTGGGTAGATGCCTAGTAATGGGATTGCAGGGTCAAATGGAAGATCTCCTTTGAGATCTTTGAGGATTCTCCATACTTCCCTCCAAAGAGGCTGTATTACTTTGCAATCCCACCAACAGTGTCAGAGTGTTCCCCTCTCTCCACATCCATACCACTATCTGCCTGTATTTTTAAATACTGAATCATCCACACAGTTAAATAGCATGATAAATGACTGCACTTGACAAGACACTATGTGTTATTTCTTTTTGGGTCACAGACTTTTTGATAAAACTTGTCTTTAGGTGTCTGTCCTAACCTCTTCATGTTTAGTTTTGGATTTAACCTGTTCATGTTTAGTTTTAGTGTTGCACGTGATTAGCAGTTTCTAGCAGATATATGTATCTGGATGTTTTACTGTGTACACATTAGCATACGCATACATAGACATACATATACACGTATTTAAAATATTGTTTAAATTATGAAGCATGGGGCTACTGTGAGATGGTCTCAGTTTAAGGGCCCAATTTTCTTCTTAACATTTTTTGAAATAGCACCTTGCTCTTTTTTTTTGGGATATGGAGACTAACTCAGTTGCCCTGAGGTTGAGTGTAGTGGCGTCATAGCTCACAGCAACCTCAAACTCTTGGACTCAAGTGATTCTTTTTTCTTAGCCTCCTGAGTGGCTGGGACTACAGCTGCCTGCCGCATCACTTAGCTATTTTCTAGACATAAGGTCTCACTCAGCTCATGCTGGTCTCGAACTCCTGAGCTCAAGCAGTCCACCTGCCTCAGCCTCCCAGAGAGCTGGGATTATAGGCATGTGCCACTACCTCCGGCCTGGCACTTTGCCTTTGAAAGCTAGGTCAAGAAATCTCAGACCTATTTGAATGTGGGCCTGCATGATGGAAATGTTAGCCATGGAATGTGGAAGGATGTATTCAGAGTGACTCATTTTCCAGATGCCTATTTATAATAAAATTAGTTTTAGTCACGCAGACAAGGAGAAAGGGGAACTCTTGTAAGTTGTTGGTGGGAATATAAATTACTAATGTAAATTAGTAAATTACAGCCATTATGGAAAACTGTATGGAGGTTTCTCAAAAGATTAAAAATGAGACTGCCATATGATCCAATAATCCCACACTGGGTATATTGTCAAAAGGAATGAAATTAATATGTCAAAGAAATATCTGTCCATGTTTATTGCAGTACTAGTCATATTAGCAGATGTGGAATGAATCTAAGTATTCATCAATGAATGAACAGATAAAGAAAATGTGCCATATATACAGACTGTAGAATGTTATTCAACCATGAGAAAAGAATGAGGTCCTGTCATTTGTGGCAATGTGAGTGAACCTGTAGGACATTATGTTAAGTGAACTAAGCCAGGCACAGAAAGACAGATATCCCATGTAATGTCACGTATATATAGAATCTAAAGAAGTTGATCTGATGGAAGTAGAGAGTAGAATAGTAGTTATGAATGCCTGGAGAGAGGAAAGGGGAAAGGGAGATGAAGAGGTATTGGTCACCTGGTACCAAAATTACAATTAGATGAAGTAAGTTCCATTGTTCTATTCCACAGTAGAGTGACTATGGGTAATAGTATTGCCCTGTATATTTCAAAATAACTGGAAGAGAGGGTTTTGTATGTTCTCATTCAAAGAAATGGCAAATTAATGAAGTGACAGATATGTAAAATGCCTTGATTTGATATTTATGCCATGTATATATGTATTAAAAATCACACTATGCCCCATAAATATTTATAATTATTATGTCAATGTAAAAAACTCAAAGTTAATAAAAATAACTCACTTAGAATAATGGTATTCAGTTCCATCAAAATTGCTACAAGACATTAATTTCTTACTATGGTTGAGTAGTAATCCGCATATAACACATTTTGTTAATCCACTCATGGGGTTTTTTTTGAGAGAGAGTTTTATGCTGTCACCCCGTGTAGAGTGTTGTGGCATTATCATAGTTCACAGCATCCTCAATCTCTTGGCCTCAAGCAATGCTCTTCCCTCAGCCTCCTAAGTAATTGGGACTACAGGTGCCCACCATGATGCCTGGCTATTTTTTCTATTTTTAATAGAAATGAGGTCTCACTCTTGCTCAGGTTGGTTTTGAATTCCTGAGCTCAAACAATCCATCCACCTCAACTTCCTAGAGTGCTAGGGTTATAGGCATGAGCCACTGTGCCTGGCCTAACACACTCATGAATTTATGGGCACTTAAGTTGATTCCATATCTTTGCAGTTGTGAATTGTGGTGTAATAAATCAGTTTCCCTGCTGCACTTCCCACAAATACCATGTAGCATTATTAGGGTAATAAAAACAACAAATATTATTCTATATTTAAATATACAGATAGTATCTCCCTGGGAGGTGCCACAATATTTTCAGAATCATTCTGTTGAAAAATTTGTTGTAACCAACCAACATTCACCCAGGATAATCAAAATGACTGACCCTTCTGAGAGACTTCCAACTGTGCTTCCTATAAATAGGCCACAGTTGATGGCTCTGACCTGAAGTTAGGTATAATAGTCACAACTTGGATGAGTTTAGTAACTCTTTTGATAATGAATCTATGGTCACAGCCTAGTTGTTTCCTGAAATTGTCAGGTTAAATTTATAAGTGAAAAGATAACACTAGATGTGAAATAATCTACATCAAGGTGAATCCTGGTAAATGACTATACTTTTCCAGAATACAGAATCATACGTACATGTAAGGCTTCTAAGAGGCCATTTATTTGTAAGGAATAAATGCCAGCTGAACCTTAAACTTTCTAGGTAGCAGAATTCAATATCAGACAATAAAATGTCTACTAAATTCTGAGATGTGGTAAGTTTGTTTGACCTAAGAACCTTATAATCAACTAAATTATTTTGCAAGGATGTATTAAGAAGATATGTTCAACCAACAGACACTCTCAAGCAAGTATATAGCACACAGGTCCCTTTTCATAATCATTCTGGACTTTGCAATTCAGCCAACCAAAGATGAATCAGTGTAAAGAATTCAGGATGGACAATCCTTGGTTGTGAGCATTGATTAATTTCAACTTTGTGGGAATTATGGTGTAAAAAACATGCAACACAATAACTACTAAGAATTTAAAATTTAAAATTTTGAAAACTCAAACAAAAATTCTGGATTAGGAAAGCGGGTGGTTGGATGATGTATGCTCTCAAGGCACTGAAAGAGGTTCAGTATGGCTAGATCATTGAATGGACAAGACTAAAGTGAAAACTGGGGCTATTAACTAATGGTCAGATCACTCCGGGCCTGTAAACCACACGAAAGAATTGAGACATCTTCCATAGAACAGTAGGAAGCCATTGCAGGGTTTCCAGATGGGAGCTTCTGTATTTTCTTATGTTGGGAGTGATAAGGGAAATGATGTGGTAAGAGGTAAGAGAAAGGGTGAGATGTATAATAGAGAAAACTTACTAGAGAAACTTAAAAGGTGTACAACCTCTCTTAAGTTCCCTGCACAGGTCCCCTTTAAGGACACTGGCCCCAGACTGGCCCCATCTGGGCATTGAGAATGGCTTCACCTGGGAGGGTAAGCTTTCCTACCCCAACCCAGCCTTACCACCTCAATGGGGGCAGCAGCCCACAGCAAATGGTCAGCTGACTCAGAGGTTCCAAATGCCTCCTCAAGAACCTCCCATGAACCAGCCAGTCAAGAGCACATCTAGGCTTAGCTTCTCTTTACTGTCCTCTCCTGCTTCCTCACTGTCCTCTCCCTGAGATCACACTCAACAAATCCCTTCTGCCAGAATTCCTCTCAGGAGTACTTCAAGGAAATCCAATGTAAGTGTTTTAAGAGCCAAGTTGAAGTTGAATGCCACAATCTGTAGCGGCCTTGGTCTGTGCATCTGTATTTCTCTCCAGTGGTAATCAGTGTAGCTCTAAAGACCAGCCATTTAGAC
This sequence comes from Perodicticus potto, assembly GCA_963574655.1. Lineage (NCBI taxonomy): Eukaryota > Metazoa > Chordata > Mammalia > Primates > Lorisidae > Perodicticus > Perodicticus potto. Next base: position 20,285 of record CAUYRH010108019.1, read on the forward strand.
TGATCCGTGGTTGGGGATTTGCCAGCTGGGTAGGATGGAATGACCAAAGGATAAAAGAATATCTGTGAGAGCAGTCTCAGTGATGGGCTGTGAAAGCTGGGCTGGATAGGGAGGGAAATAAGTGGGGGAAAAGGGGAACATAGGACTGGGGTTGCTAAGAATATTTTTACACTATCTATTTGCACACACACATATATACATGCACAATGTTATACCTACCATATATACTTCATGTGTGTGTGTGTGTGTATGTGTATTTATAACAATATATGAAAAGTGAAGGAGAGCCAAATGATAGAACAGTAGAAAGTTTGAAGTTAAAATTCCAAGAGGTAGGCAATGTAAACTGCATCAGGATTATATTACAGAGCAACTTTTCATTTCTCTTTTAGTTGATATTTATGTGAAACAGCAGCTAGATCCCCAATACAATAATACTAATAAATTTTTTTGGTGAATCTAAATCCTTTGACAAATGAAGCATTTATCCTTAGTGAAAAATAGAATTTAGTAAGATATGTCACTTGTTTTTTCTCTGCTCAGCCTGAGCAGCAGGGAAAGATTGCTGGGATTCTTAAAACTTGGCCGAAGGCCCACTAATGAATTGTGAGTGTCCTATTGATGGATTAAGAATGAACCCCAAAACTGTTTCCTTGAGTCTTCTGTGTGGCCCTCTATTTCATAAGCTTTAGTTTTCACTCACGACCTAAGGCTGTATAGAGAAAGCCAACTAAATAAGTTGTTATGATGACTAAAGCTGTAAACTGACTTAGGCACATAACCCCACTTTACTAATAATTCTAATTTGGTGTGGGATTTTTTGTTTGTTTTGTTTGTTTTTGAGACAGAGTCTCACTATGTCACCCTCGGTAGAGTGCTGTGATGTCACAGCTCACAGCAACCTCAAACTCTTAGGCTTAAGTGATTCTCTTGCCTCAACCTCCCTAGTAGCTGGGACTACAGGTGCCTGCCACAACACCCAGCCATTTTTTGTTGTAGTTGCCATTGTTGTTCTAGCTGGCCCAGGCTGGGTTCAAACCGCCAGCCTCAGTGTATGTGGCTGGCTCAGTAACCACTGTAGTATGGGTGCCAATGGCAGTTCAACCCTGTAATAGGGAGTTGAAATATGAAGTGCCCCAGGTAGAGAGGAGCTGGAATGATAAGCAGGCCATTTTTTTTTTTAACCCATGCAACGGACTTAGTAAAAAACATTTGAGAGTCTCCACTCTAAGAGAGCTCAAGTAAATGGCATCTTCTTTCAATGGATTCAAAGATCTCTGAAGAATCTCCTCCCACAACTACCCTTTATATATGTATCTCATATATATATATGAGAGAAACAGCGGGCCGTGTTCTCCTCCAAAGAGGGAGGAGGTCAAAGCAAAGATTGTTAATCTGAATCATTCTTGATGTCTCTCTTCCAAAGTCAGTCCAAACTAACTCAAGCAAATAGTTAGGTCACATAGTTCTGGTGTACGGATTAGCCAAAGAGATGGGAAGAAAATTCTAAGATGTTTCAGAAGTCCTGATGAGGTTACTATGATAGATGAGAAAAGATCAGGAGATATAGGGTGATTTTCATCTAGAAAAGAGGAAAAAGTATCAAAATGCTTTAACAATATAGGATTTGATGACACAGAATTAATTACATATATTATAACAGAAGAATAATCAAAAAATAATATGTAATGAGTCCATTAGATTTCATTCACTTAAAAAATATTTGTGAAAGGCTTATTATCCATGTATTTGAGGCACTTTTTTTGAACCTAGGGATGTTACCATGAACTGAAAAGATTAAGCTTTGCTCTTATGGTGCTGACAAGTGAGAAGAGAGGAAGACTAACATGGAAGCAGGGTCTAGAGCCTCAAATACTGATTGCTACTACTGTCCACAGTGCAGGGCAAGACACCACTTCTCCAGTACCACACCCCTCATAATTGTCAAATGTTATTCATCACTACCTATGATTTTTATCCATCTGTCACAACAAGCCCACAGAGATTCTAAACATTCAAAAATATTCTTCCCAAATACATTTTGCAGAGCTCAAGTGATTAATCTATAAAATGTATTTTCATTAATATGGTACTGCTTAGTTTTCAAAATCTGAATAGAGAGAGAATTTGTCATCAAGAAGGGAGATACAGAGCCACGTCGTTGCTGTGCAACCACTGGAAATAGGATACAAACCATGTATTGTTCGTCTGTATCAGCTTAACTGACAGGCCATATGGTAGCTATCGAGCTTGTTTAACATGTACACTCAAATAAAAGAAGCAAAACAAATTGCGTTTCAGCTTACTTACTTTTTGTTGAATGAGGAAACTGCCCTTTCTAATCTTCTATTATAGACAGGAGAAATAGGTTTGCATCAATAACTGTTCTGTTTGTTAAATATGTATGTTCAAAAACAGGAGGTACCAAATCAAATAGTTTTAATGCTCAATTCTGTTAAATAGCCCCCATTTGGATTTTTTTCCAAAATAAATCTAAGTAAATATTGATAAGCAGCACAAAACATATTAATAATGTGTTGTCTGAGCTTGTTATTTAGGGGATTAAAATCACAGCCGAGAGAGCAAATAAATATTACAAGTTACACTGCATCGTATTTGCCAAACTTCCTAAATTATTAGCAAATCCTCTGAGTAAATGCAGCAGCAAAGCACAATCTGTTTTCCATGCAAATCTGAAATCCACTTATGAGGCAGACAGGGTGCAGATAGGCTTTCAGAAGGAGAATTATTGATTCATCATTTTCTTTTCCAAAGAAGGTCATTGTAGGGATCACTGTGTAAGTTTACCCAAAATGAAACAAGAGAAGTATTTATTAGGTTTTGATTAATTCTGTCCATGTGTACAGTCTTGGAGATCAATTTAGCAAATTTGTACTAAGATGGTGACTGGTATAAGACACACAGAACCTATCATCAAATGATATTCAATCAGATAGGCGCTATGTGAATTAAAGCATAATAACTCTATCCCAAGGAAGAGTGGAGGTGCTGAGAGCGGTTTAACCGTGGAGGGAGAGAACGTGTCTGGATGGAGAAGGTGAACCGGAGTCCTGCTTCCTTGAATTGAATTAGACCTTGAAATGGTTAGGAATTTGCCAAGAACCGGAGCAGAAGAAGAGTTTGTGTAGCGAAGGATGACAGTCACACTTGCCTTCCAAGGCAGGAAGATCCTTTTCCTTCTGCTCCGGATCTTGATGGGCAGAGGCGAGTGTTGGGGGCCCCAACCCTGCAGGAGAGAAAGGGACCTCAGAAGGTTGCTTACTTGGGTGAAGGAAATGGGAGGTTTAGGGTCTGTTACTGAGAGGAAGACAGGAGAGGAAGAAGAGGGAAAGGATGAAAAAGACTTGTGCCTAATGCTAAACCCAAGGGACAATCTGCAACCGTCATACCCAACGGAAATGTTATTTCCTTCCTACAGTGAGAGTCCTTCTTCTCTCCACACTCCTGTATTTCATGTCCTCCGGCAAAGGTCTTATGTGGCTGGGGCTTTTATGGTTGTCATATTTTTGTTCTACTTTGTTTCAGGTTTTGTTTTGTTTTATTTCCTTGAAGTTACGGAATAGAACTGAATTTCGTGACTGGGTTAACTAATTGTAGTAGAAACACCACATTAGGAGGAAGGTAAGTAGGGCTACAAACTAATCACAGATGCTCTTTCAGTTACAAACAGCTTAGGTAAGAAAAATCCCTAATTGTGCATAAATCCAAAGTGACTCCGTACAAGTAATTGCTATTGCCATCTGTTAATGGCTGGCAGAGCTGTTTTTTGTATCTATGAAATAGAACGTTCTTAATAACCGAAGTGATCCTAATAAGGTACCCCTTTTCTCTTCTCTGTGCTACCCCACAAATTTCTGTAAATTTTAGGGAAAGCTGAGAGTCTGCATTTTGTGCCATGGTAATCCAGAGGCCTTTTGTTTCCATTTTCGAGTGTGTAGAGGCTGAAACTAATATCCAAGTTATGTATGTAATCCAATTTGGTTGAATCAAAGTTTAAATATGGCAACAAAGGACTTGGAAAACAGCTTGGGACCAAATCGTGCAAGGTCTTGAACGTTTGAGTCAGGAACTATGTTTAACTATGTTTACCGTGAAGTGGCCTTGTAATTCAATAGGAAAGCAGGAAGGTAACTAAAAAATCAAAAGTAAGAATTGATGTATCCAAATTCAGTATCTCCCTCAAGCCCCACAGCCATGTGTCTGGCCACCTACTAGGCATTTCCACCTGGATTGCTCTTAGATACCTTAAAACATGACTGTCAAATTCATCATTTTCCCCTTAATATAGTTCTCCTATGCTTTTTTCTATCTTTGTTTTCTTTCTTCTTATTCCATGCAACAAATTGGTCACTATAATATGTTAATTTCATCTTCATGATTTCTCTTCAATTAATCCTTCCTTTCCCAACTTACCACCTTGCATTTAGTCCAGACTCTTATAGTTTCACATCAGAATTACTGCCGTATGCCATGAGCTGGATCGCCTGAGTTCACACCCTATACCACACCTGACCAGCTAGCTGGGTGACCCCTGTTCACCTCAGGTTCCTCAATTGCAAATGGTTGAAAATGAAATCACTTACCTTGAATAAATGAATAAATGCATGTGTGCATGAATTATAGAAGGAACAAGAAAGAAATTATATGATCCAGCCTTAGATCATATGACTGCCTTATATAAATCCAGACAGTCAGACCTCATGACAGGACTGTCTAATAGAAACATAATGGGAGCCATACATAATTGTAAATTTTCTGCTAAAAAAAAAAGGATAAAAATAGACAAATTAAATTAATTTAGTAATAATATATATTTAACCCCATATATCCTCAATATTCTTGTAACTTGTAGCACTAGACACATTTCCCGTACTCAGTATCCACATGGGGTTGATGACTCCTATTATTGGGCAGAGCAGCTCTAGAGAGTGTGACATTGGGAAATAGGAAGGTCAAAACTAACCTTCTCAAGAAGGTGCTCTGAAAGAAAAAGATGATGTGTTCATCCTGGTTATAGTGAGTCTGACGTAGTACGAGCAATTCCGTTAGAAATATTTTAATGGGCCGTGGGAAAAAGAGTTCTAAAATAGGAAGAATTGGGGGTTACATTTCAAAGGCAAAATAGGAAAATGGAGATTTCGCCATAAAGTCTGCTTTAATGTTAGTTCATATCAGGCCGTGAATGCCTGTCTACTGGGGTGTGCCGTGTGCTGTGGCCCTTCCGTGGCCTCTCCCCGGTGGGCCTCCTCCTCAGAAGTCCTGCATCTTCCTCTGCGCACCTCCCAGTCCTGCTGCACGGAGTCCTACCCCTTTTTTCTTTCATTAGGCTTTTCCAAACATTCTGTCACATTGATCTCACCCCGCATAGTCTGCCACGCGTAACATCATCATCGCACAGTTAAGCACCTAACTTTAGTTACTCCGTGTACTGTCTTTATCTGTCTGGCTTGACTATATGCTCCTTGAGGGCAGGGAGCCTTCATGCTTCCACACACCTCAGAACTGAGCAATCTGAGGGTTCCATGCATGACTTTTCTTTTTTTGTTGTTGTTTTTTTGAGACAGAGTGTCACTCTGTCACCCTCAGTAGAGTGCTGTACTGTGGCGTTACAGATCACAGCAACCTCCAACTCTTGGGCTAAAGTGATTCTCTTGCCTCACCCCCAGTAGCTGGTACTACAGGTGCCCGACACAATGCCCGACTATTTTTTTTGTTGCAGTTGTCGTTGTTTAGCAGGCCCGGGACAGGCTCGAGCCCGCCAGCCCTGGTGTATGTGGCTGGTGCCCTACTCACTGAGCTATGGGCGCCGAGCCTTGATGTGTGACTTTTTAAACAATGACTGACTCAGGCAACATCCAAGTTTCATTTATCAGGCCACAACCAGGGAACTGAAAAATCCAAGAACACTGTTTTTTACCTCAGCACTGATAGTCCAAGCGCTTCCCATTGCTTGTAGGGGTTGGAAACGGCAGACTCTGAAGTCATTCTTGACATAAATCAGATAACCAGGATTGGACAGTTTCTGCCTCCAGCTTCTCTTGTGGTTCACCAGAAACAGAAAGTTCAAGATGGTTACATCATAAACCATATATTTCTCTACCTACTTTCAGTTAAGTCATCCTCAAAAGAAGATGTCTTCATCACTGGGTAGCAAGCAGAAAGAGACCAATTTTAAAGGCAAGCAAAATAGAAGAGCCTAAACAGCCACTAATGATCCCATTTTCCCATTTCCTGTGCTTGATGTATTGTGCACCCATGAATAATACGGCGAACTCCAGGCTCTAGAAATTCCTGTTTTGTGGAGGAAATCCATTTCTACGCCTTGAAGAGCAGAACTACAGGTGCAGCAAGCCTGTAAACAGTACCAGCTGCTCCCTGGCTGTGGTTCCTTAAAAAGAAATTACAGACTAAACTCAGGTTTGGAGAGAGGACAGAATCTCTGGGAGGACCAAACTCAGTTTGGAAAGCGTACAGAATCCTTGAGAGAACCAAAGCTAGGGGTGGAAAGGGGACAGAGTCCCTGAGGACCAAAGCCAAGTGTGGAGAGAGGACAGAGTCCCTGAGAGGACCAAAGCCAGGGGTGCAGAGAGGACAGAGTCCCTGAGGACCAAAGCCAAGTGTGGAGAGGGGACAGAGTCCCTGAGGACCAAAGCCAAGTGTGGAGAGAGGACAGAGTCCCTGAGGACCAAAGCCAGGGGTGCAGAGAGGACAGAGTCCCTGAGGACCAAAGCCAAGTGTGGAGAGGGGACAGAATCCCTCAGAGGACCAAAGCCAGGTATCGAAAGAGGACAGTGTCCCTGAGAGGACCCAAGCCAGGTGTGGAGAGAGGACAGAGACCCTGAGAGGACCCAAGCCAGGTGTGGAGAGAGGACAGAGTCCCTGAGGACCAAAGCCAGGTGTGGAGAGAGGACAGCCTCGGATTTTTCATGTCATTGCCTGGGTCCAGCATCTCCGCCATAAAGCAGCACGCTCCCAAGTGCCCTGCAACCCGCACACAAGCCGACTCACAGAGCCGGTTTCCACCTGCATTCTGGGGAAGTGTTCTGGTGATGATGTCCTTGCAGACACTTAGCTAACTTAGCAAGGACACTCATACCAGAGTCATAATATATTAAAGCTCCAGAGGCTGATTTGAGATGTGATGCAGAGTATGTGAGAACACAAACCCCTGACAAGGGAATTCAAAAGTTTTTCAAAAAGTCATACTCCCAGGGAGTCTAATAGGCTCTGTTTTGTTGTTGTTGTTGTTGTTGTTGTTGTTGTCGTTGTTTTACTTACATCATGAATTCACTTTTTCTCTGAGTAGGTTAAGCTTTCAGGAAGGGTCCCTGAGTAGCGATAGGTGAATGTGCAGAGTTTATCAGGATAAAGAAGAATATATCACATATGTCAGAGACTCAAAAGCTGGCAAGTAGTTGTCTGTTGGCTTTATTCTCACCAGTCGCATCCTTACCAGGTGTCTCAGAATCCGTGTGTACGCTGTCACCAAGGGGAAGGGAGTGACGTATCATCGCGTGTGATGTACCCAGCAACTAACAACAAACCATTGGTTTTTAATATGGCTCCTGGGTCATTTCTGACATTTTATGACTTCATTTGCCATTCTGAAACTTTTCAGGGATTATAAGGAAGAAATTGTATTAGATGCAGTCAATGATAAGGGAAACTGAAGCTTATATTTAGAGTCCAAAGCTTCTATCTGGAAATATTTTTTTACCTATGTATCCAATGATGACCCTTCACAATTGCCCCCTTTTTAACTACAGGGTAAGTGCCCACGGAACGTGATATGTCACTTGAGAATGCAAAAAAAGTGCTAAGATAGCAATCGGTGGGTGTGTCATGCTATTGTCGCTCTAAAATGTGTAATTAGTGGTCTAGTCGTCTCCTCAGAGACACTTTGCTGCTGCAGGGGGCTCCGGTGTTGCTGTCCTAGCACGGGTATTGTCTCTTCGTAGCCCCGTGACTCTTGTCTGCTGTCAAGATGGGAGTGCAGAGGCTGGATGAAAAGGAGAATGAGATACCAAGGCACATTTCCTGCACGTGAGGGGAAGCAAAACTTTGTTTCAAACTGGTCTTTTCTGCTAAGCAGCCTCTGCCCAGCTTTGTGCCATTGCTTTCTGTGTACAGACTGTTATGCCCTCAGAGAAGAAAATATTGCAAAGCGTAAGTTCTTCTTGCATGAATTCTTCTCCAAAGTCCAGAATGCTTTTATGGGGCAACTGGCAGGAAGCAGAAAGGGCAAGGCCTTGTGTATTGGGGAGCTCCTGTACACGTGTGCCCTGCCTTTCTCCACTGAGGTGGTGCAGAAGCAGACAGCTGAGAGGAAGCTGAGAAAGGCAACCACGATGCTTCACTGGTCACTCCACATGCCAGGAGCCCCCCGATGTTCTAATCGGCAGAAGCAATAGCATTGGCGTTGCCATTCAGGAGCAAGAAATGTGTCTTCTCACACGATGGGGAATTTGCGGCATTCTCCCAGCTCTCACATCTCAGTCCAAACCTTTCCCGAGCAATCCGTGGTGTCACTATGATTCCGCCTTGCACTTGGTATAGATCAGCCCTGGTGAGTACCGCTGGCATCTTCACATGCCCCTGACACACCCAAGTCATACACGGAATTGGTTCTTGATGCCGTGTCTATCCCCTTGCTATGGACCATCCCAACTACCCAGGCCCAGGCATGTCTCAAATCAGATTATTTGGGTCTGGATTCAGAAGGCATCTGATGGCTTCTGATGACTAGCTGGGAAATGGGGCTGGGAGCTGAAAAGTATGATGAATCAGGGGCATACAGTAGGCTTAGACGGAGCTATGACCTGTAGAGAGGATCTGTGAGTGGAGAAGAATGATAGGGCAATTACAGTGAGCAACCTGGCTGCCAGATGGAATCACCCAGGGAAAATCAAATATCGAAAGCTAATGATGAAAGCATTGAAAGTAGGACAGGCAGGAAACTTTTTCGGTTTGGGGGGTGGGGGTTTAATTGATTTGTTTCTAGCAATAAATGTGAAATTTGGGGTTTGAGTTTATATGCGAGGAGCGAAGACTCCTCAAATTTTATAAACTTCTCAGACTACTTTTCGACTAGGTTCCAGATGGGATGAGAGTTGAGGACAGAGCTCGGTTGCAGGGACTTTGTCCTCAGCACAATTTCTGTGTCTGCGTTGGCAGTCTGATCCGGGAAGGATCCAAGTGGCTTTCACTTCATTGATTTTCACTTCGTTGCTCTTGGCTTTCTTGGGAATTGTTGAATTGGGTTACCGTCGTCTCCCGGGGAGAAACCTGCATAAAGGATTTGTTTCTAAAGGCGGGTCTCCCTCACCAGCGCTGAGCGGCCTTATTAAGCAAATGCAGCCGCGTGACCAGTTTGACCTTTTGTATACACATAAACACGACTCTGGGCCAACTTCTTTACCTGCCCCTTTTTGAAAATAAGAACGCTTCAGGATTTACCCACTCACCCTCAGATCCATTCCTGAAGTCTCCACACACCCACTTGTGTGAAGGACCTTGTTCAAAATGGCATTTCCCTGCCTCCAGTTTCACGTTGTCCTCTGTTTTGAGAATGTGCAAAACCCTTGAGGAAAGTACCACAACATCTTGCCATAGGACTTAGCAACGTGGATATGTTTTTAGGCAAGAGAGAGGTAATTGCTATCCACTGCAGAGAGATTCAGGAAAAGTCCCCCTTTCGATAAAAATCTGTTTTGCCTTTAGCGGGGAGTTGTTTGTTTTGTCGGCTGCACATTTTCAATCTGCTGGTTGAGGCGAGTGCAGCTAAGGTATCTGAGGGCGAATGTGAGCGCTGGGTGCTTTATGGCTGAAAAAGAAATGTTTCTTGGGATTCTTGTGACCTCAGGCATGACTTTAGAACAAGGTAGTGTTTGCAGCTTTCCTGCCTGCAGGCTCGCGCGCTCCTGTCGTCTGCTTGCGGTTCTCAGCTTGTGAGCCCACTTGCGTGTGTTTTGTTTTCTCGGCTTATGGAGTTTTAAAAGTAGCACAGAATGTACCAGGATAGGCTCAGCTGGAGGTGACTAAAAGGAAATCTTGGGGAAACTGGCAGAGAACTACCCACTGATGGGAGGCAAGCACAAGTGAAATTCCTTTGGTGCTCTGTAAAGGAAAGAAGTATCCTTCAGAGTAGTTAAGACTGAGGGTAAGAACTTGGGTTTTTGACCAAGTATCTATGTCGCTACTCTCAAGGTGTGGGCGAAGGTACCTCTTCTTAAAGTGCATCTATTAAACGATGGACGTAATGATACTAGCTGGCATTTACTGAACATTTATTATAAGCCAGAAATTGTGCTAAGCCCACTTGACACATGATTTCATTTTAATTCTCACAACAGTTCCTAGGTGCTAAGTGCTTTAATTACCTCCATTTACAGATCAGCAAACTGAAGCATAGACAAGTTAAATAAATTGTCCAAGTTGACACCGGGCAGGGTACAGAGCGGAAGGAAAACCCAAGGCATACTCCAGAATGCAAGCTCGAACTTTTGAGGCTTTTGGCTATTGCACATAGGTCTGTGGCGAGTCCGTGGGGAGGAATAGGAGGGGTCGGCCTCGATGGGACTAGTGAACGTCAGAATGGCCAGCCAGCAACTGCTCGGTAGGAAAGAGCGGGTTTTCAGCCAGTTATTCTTGAATTTTTGTTTTGCTTCAAAGATTTTTGTTTTGTTTTCCTTACCTTTGTTTGTTCCTTCTTCAGCAAGAGTTGATGTATCTGTACTTCCATTCATTCCTCCAATTTTTCTGTAGCTCAGTATTTTCAGCTTTTCCCTTTAAATCCGATGGCCTATCTTGCCCTTCTCTGAATTCAACTGTCTTCTTTTCTGTGAGGGTGAAAGGATAATGTAGGAGATGGAGGAAGCTAGACACCCTGTTTGTCCTTCTCCCCGCTTTCATTTCCTTTGTGTGCAACTGGAGAAGTGTTCCTTCCTCTATGAGAAAGAGTGAGGGACTGGGCTGTCGCTTGTCCCCAAGCCCGTGAGCCTCTCCCCTTCGTTTCATGCATCTCTTTGTCGTAAGTTATCGCAGCAGCTTGTCGTCTGCTCCCCAAGAGCTAGGAGCCTATTTTGATTCCTTGGTGTCCTTGAAGGCCACTGTATGACCATTCCATTGGCGTATGGCCTTGCTACTTTTTCCTCAATAAGGCATTTTCATTCAATTTTCCACACTCTACTCAATATGCAATTATCGTAGTTTACTTAATTGAAATAATCTATATCGTGGTTCCAATCTAGTACTTTTTCTACCATTGCACAGATCTGTCTGGATTCTGCCAAATTCACCCAAGCGTTAATGAGCTACGTACTTAGACTTTGGACTGGGCATAGTCTCATCTACAAATGGATATCTGAAAAAAAAGAGAGCATGTGGAAGCAACGGACACTGGGGAGGGATATTTTTATCAATGAATATTCTCCTCCTGTGACATAATCCTTTGACCGTTCCGTGCCTGGAGGACCCCGTGGTACAATGCTGCAGTCATTTCTTTGGTGACCAGCAAAGTAAGGTGTGTTATACTTGACCCTCTAGAAGCCTAAACTATGAAAACTCCTCCCATTTTATATTGTTGGAATATGTGTGCTGGTATCTGAGTCAATTGTATTTTGGCTCTAAAACTGGTAGAAAGAGGATCAGAATAAATTTTTTCTCCCTTTTAAATAGCGTTTTGTGCTTTTCCTCACCGTGCACAATGGGTCACAGCCCAGATGCTGCTGTAGCTCCAAGAACACACCAGTGCTGGTGACATCTGAAGAGTTCTGAAAATAAAACAGAAAATATTTGCCTACAAAACCCACAAAATGCTCTCACCTACACAGACCACGTTATGTCATTATGACTGGGATGCCTTTGCTAGATTTAATGTAAATGAAGAAAATTTGAGGAAGGAGAATGTTTAAAATTACAATGAAATAGGAAGATTATTCAAGATTAGCCAGGATGCTTGAAGGCTAAGTGGAAATACACTGACACCTGTAAAACCAAGAAGGTTCTGGATAAAGTAAGTGATGACTGAGTCATCAGACCTGAGATACAACAGTTAGAGGTCGTCCTTTAATGCTTGAAAGGTACATTTTATACATGTGAGGAGTAGTAAACATACTTACTAAAGATTTATTCCTCCCAAAGCTATCCAATGCTAAATGTGTCAGTTAAAAGTGGCTTAGGCAGTTAAGCTGAAATTAGAATATTAAAAGAAAAGGAGAACATAGATATATCTCACATGTGTGATTTTAATAGAAGGATTTAGGCTCGATATTTGCTGTCTTTGTGAGAGAGAAACTTTGGACTTTATAATGTTAGTTTTTATTCTGACCACCTTCTATATTTGAACCTCTGTGCTATTTACAAGCAACTCTTCTAAAAAGTGAATATAGAAATTACAAGCAGGCTCGGCACCTGTGGCTCAACTGGCTAAGGCGCCAGCCACGTACACCTAAGCTGGCGGGTTCGAATCCAGCCCAGGCCCTCCAAACAACAATAACGGCTGCAACCAAAAAATGGCCGGGCGTTGTGGTGGGTTCCTGTAGTCCCAGCTGCTTGGGAGGCAGAGGCAGGAGACTCATTTGAGCCCAGGAATTGGAGGTTGCTGTGAGCTGTGTTGCCACGGCACTCTATCGAGGGTGACAGCTTGAGGCTCTGTCTCAAAAAAAAAAAAAGAAGAAGAAATTACAAGCAAATACCAATCAGTTTATTGTATTATATAATTAATTAGTTATAGTTGGTAAAATATTAGTCAAAAGATTACATTTTCTCATTAAGATGAGATTTTAACTAATATCACATATTTGTACTGCTGTGTTTATACTTACCCCATTGCTACTACCATTAATGATGGAGATGAGTGCTTTATGTATGCATGTTAAAATGGTTATTTGTTCAATTTTTCATAATATGAGCTAAATTTTTTCAGTCTATTTTATCATATGACATATTATACAGTATGACTGTATGATACAATACAACAAATATCAGTAAGATGTCAACAAACTATAAAGGAAACAATTGGAATAAATTTGATAGATAGTATTTAGACATTAAACTTGTTTATCATTTGAGGAATTCTGAGTAGTTGCACTAAAAGTAATTGATTATTAAGTCAATTAACTTGATACAAAATACCTTCTTTTCAAAAGAAGTCAACAAAGCATAATTAGTTACAAGTCAACAAAGAAGAAATATATGTTTCAGGACATTTGAAGTAATCACAGGTAACCTATATTCTTGAAAAACATGATCATAGCACAGCCCTCTTTTCCTGGGTCTCACTGAGTAAATATTAAATGTGTGGGGAATTTGTTTACTGCATGGTTAAGCATGGTCAGAATGAGAAATGTATCAATTGTACAATCTTGCGATTATTATAGTCTAAATATCCCAGGAGTTAATAATGTCCATTAATTTCAAAATTATTATGCTTCTATTTTTGTGAGGCCAAGTATAAATTATTTTTGGCAAAAGGAAAAGCTAGTTTTATCTCACTTTTTTTTTGCAAGGCCTACATTGAATTATTTCTTCTACTCATGCATAGAATAATACTTTAACTGGACTCAACCAAATTTGCTCAGTGTCAGATAAGGAAAATTTAACATTTTAATAAGTTAATAATTTAATATTTAGACCTACCATCTCACATGGAGTGTTAATAGAATTTTATTTTTTTTTCATGTTTGACTTTTATTTTATTTTATTTTTTTTAATTATTAAATATATGTATTTTATTATTCTTCATTACATTATTTCCCCCCCAAACCCCTCCGTGGTAAGACAGAATTGATTTACAGAAAAGAATACAGAAAACACCAAAGCTCCTGGTAGAGGGAGAGATTTCAAGTGGGGAGAGAGATGCTCTCTCCGTTCCTCTCCCGGTCTTTCCCCGTCTCCTCCTCTA
>CAUYRH010108020.1:0-57201 GCA_963574655.1 Perodicticus potto
TCTAATCATAGAATTTAAGAAGGGAACTTTAATATGGGATGAGGGAGGGTATTTGGGGAAACCTCACCTAATGTGCATGATGCAACGGTACATTTCAAAACTATTAAGAAATGAGTATAATTGTGATGGATGTGTTACTTAGTTCAATGTAAGCATTTCACATTGTATATCGAAGCAGTACCCTGAACCCCATAAATGCATCAGTGTACAAAGTTATGATTTAATGAAAAATAATTTTTAAAAAAAGAAGAGAACTTCAAGGTCAAATAGCACTCACAGAATTAAAAAAATCTTAGAGTTTTGAAGAACCTTTGGTTCAATCACCTATACAATATAGGAATATCAGCTCTGTAATGGTGTTTGACCAGAGTATATAATTTGTATGAGACTTGACTTTTGGAATAGGCATTTAATTCCTTAGGAAATGTCATTTTCTAAGGTACCCTAAAACCCAGAGATGTTTAGTTCACATTAGTATACTTTTTATTCTAAAGGATGATTTTACTCATGATTTTTCAATCAATTTATCGGTCTTACCAAGCTCAATGCAACACAACAGGTGGATGTGTGTGTATGTATGTGGGTGTGTACATAAACACACATACAGTATAGTGCACACTGTATAAGCTAAATTATGTGGAAACATATTTCATCAATGAAATTCTTTAAAATATTTCACTATTCAAAAAGAATTTGACTCTATTTGACTCTATTTGACTCTAATCCATATTTTGTGAACCAAAAATTTTAATCTGAGCCTTCTGAAAATGCAACACACCTACAAAGGTACCTTCAGTACTGGATTTTGGAATGGAGAGATTCCTCAGAAAAATGTGAAGCATTTTTACCATCATTTAATTTGAGGATGAGGTTCTGTCCGGTATGTTCCAAAAGCCATGTGGAGACTGCACTCAGATTCCTCCCTCTTTGCTTCCTTCCCAGATTAGTGATGTGGAGATTCTGTCCTGTCATTGTCTCAGCTCACAGCCTGGCCTTGGCAGCTAACTACAATGGTCTTCATCTGTCACATGCCTGTGACGACAGTTTGTATGGTGCTTAGAGCGTTCTTAGGGAATTAACTCATCAGCTTTTCCCCCAACCTGATGTAATAAGGAAGGGAACTAGTGTGTGGTGACAACATTAGTTGCTCCTCCATGTTCCTTGCTAACACTATACCCAATTCCAGAAGCTGATTCATGGTTGGTCTACAAGCCAGGTACATTGATCCTCTTCTCCTTTACCAGTAATTGGTTCAGGATGGGCCCAGGAACAAGCTTTGATCAATGAAATGTGAAGGAAAGATTCCTAGCAGGGTGCAAGGAGGAACTTTCCTCTTTGATTAAGACAGCTGGAAGGAGATTCCTTTTTACAACACTGCCCACCTCCTTCTTGTTTGGGATGCTGTCATCTAAGGACCTGGCACCCGTCTGGCACCATGAAAGGAGGCATTACCAACACATGGATATCAACAGAATGTAAGGAGCAAAGGTCAAGACTTCAACGACATCATCAAGCCACTGCACCAAGATTGGGAACTTGTACATCCGGGTAAGTGAACTATCAATGTCTGCATGGCTTATGCCATTGTTAATCCAGTTCTCAGCTACATATAATCAAATCCTGCCCACAATCCTGGGAAGAGATAGAACAACTATTATTATCCTCCATTTCTTCAAATTTAGAAACTAAGATTTAGAAAGATTTAATCTCATGTAAAATATCGAAGGAACAAGGACTAGAAGCAATTCAAGACTCTTTGCTTTAAAAAAAACTCTTTGCTTTAGCCCAGGAGTTGGCAAACTATGGTCCACAGGCCAAATGGGCACCTAGAGAACTAAGAATATGTTTTTGTATTTTTAAATGGCTGAAAACAATTGACAGAACAATATTTCATGATGCAAAAATTACGTGAAATTCAAATTTTAGTGAGTATAATTATAGATTTATTGGAATACAGTTGTGCTCACGTGTTTATACGTTGTCTGTGACTGCTTTAGTGTTATAATTGCAGAGTTCAGTAGTTATGACTAACTATATGGCCCACAAAACCTAAATTATCTACTGTCTGGCCCATTACAGAAAATATTTGCCAACATCTGCGTTAGTCTTATCGTGCCCATTCAGAAAGATTCACACTCCAATAAAAAACCATGCAGAGTGGTTGAGATGACCATATTTTACACCCCAGTAAGGTGATCTGAGGTTTGGTTGCTGTTTGACATTTTTTTCATCCTCTGACTATAACCTACTGACAGCCTCATAATCCCTAGACTACCCAGATAGGCATAGGGAAAAATGGCTTGACTGGCTGCTAATTAATCAGTCTGGCTTCAATTCTCCCTTCAGTAAACACCAGAACACATCTGTTTGAAACAATGTTTTGATGAAACAGTCCCTCAATCAAAAAGAAAAAAGCTCACTTCCCATGCACGCTGGGCTGCAGTTTTTCTTCTCTGAGATTTGCCATCATGTGAATGTAAATGAATCATGCTAAATCTGGTTTAAAACCTACGAAAGACTTCTGGAGAGATTATGAGCAACCATGTTATACAAACCAAGATTATGCAAACCATACAAAGCAGATACAAAACAAGTCATTCTATTTCTTAATCATTTCCTCGGTTTGATCTTTGTAACATAATATTTAATGAACACATGTATAGTTCAGTGGATGGGAATAATACACATGCAAACATTAAATATTGTGGCAAATTAGTTGAACATGAACTTCCATGGGCGGCCATGAGGAAGAATATTTTTAAACCACTTAATTGTTGAAAAAAGTATGCATCCTTAGCACATAAATTCTAGGAGTCGTCAGTCTACTAAGATTCATCTGAAAATAAATTTTTTCTTGTTTTTGTGGCTTCAGTTTAAACCACTTCACAGAACCCCTAAAACATGCCTTGAAAGATACAATGCCAACTGTATTCCAGAGCAAGCCAACATGGTTTTGCCACAGTTTATGAATCTTCACATTGCTGCAAAACAGAAACAACATGTGAGACAGCAAAGATTCCTTTAAGAATTTTAACTAAAAATTATACTCACTCCACTATCATCATCAGATAGAGGGCACAAGTTCCCATGATAAAAGGTTCTTTTCAGGGTTTCAGAATTCCTGGCTCTTTGGAGAACCCAATGTTTAAGGTTTATCTGTTCCCCCTGCTACCTGGTTCTATGGTAATGACCAGGCTCCCAACAGTGGCCTGACATCTCATGTAATGGAAGTACACAAGCAAAGAAACATCTGTGTGAATTCCAACAGCGTTCAAACATTAACAAACTAAGGAAAAGTTGCTGAATCAAAAATGGAACATAAAAAAGGCAAATTCATAGAATTAGAGAGTAGGAGGCTGGGCGCAGTGGCTCACACATGTAATCCTAACACTCTGGGAGGCTGAGGCAGGTGGATCACTTGAGCTCAGGAGTTTAAGACCAGCCTGAGCAAGAGCTAGACCCTACCTCTACCAAAAATAGAAAACCTAGCTGGGCTTTACGGTGGGCATCAGCAGTTCCAGCTACCCAGGAGGCTGAGACAAGAGGATCACTTGAGCCCAAGAGTTTGAGGTTGCCGTGAGCTACGATGCCATGGCACTCTACCCAAAGCAACTGAGTAAGACTCTGTCTCAAAAAAAAGAAGCAGAGAGTAGGATGGTGGTTATCAGAGGCTGGAGATGAGGGAGACAAGCACAGAAGACGGGATATGGACATGTTCATCAAATCATACAAAGTCTCAGCTAGAAAGGAGGAATAGCTTTTGGTGACCTATTACAGGGCATGGCAAATGTAGTTGATAATAAAGCACTGTCTATTTCAAATAGCTGGATTTTAAATGGATTTTAAATGTTCTTACCACAAAGAAATGGTATTAAAGGTGATGGGCATGTCAATTATTCTAATTCGATCATTCTACAATATACACAAGTATCAAAACATCACATTATACCCATAAATAGATACAATAATTATTTGTCAATTTAAAATAAGTAAAACTTTTTTTAAAAACAGTAACAAAGTCGGGGGGAGAAGCTCCTGAAACATTGCATCCAAGATCCTCAGGACTACATCCAATAGGCCCAGCCAGCCACAAGAAAAGGAATTATAAAATGTACAAACCTTTGGGCGGCGCCTGTGGCTCAGTGAGTAGGGCACTGGCCCCATATACCAAGGGTGGTGGGTTCAAACCCAGCTGCGGCCAAACTGCAAAAAAAAAAAATGTACAAACCTTTACAAATAATGGTTGAAAATGTTCTCTCTTTTCTAAACAAAAGTTATTTTAATGATTTCACATTCCCTGGAAGAACTGATACGAAACTGGCAATTGTGTAACCAGAGAAGCAGATGGCTTAAAGACGACATGATAGAAAGATCTGCTTGTCACTGAAAATACCTTTGCATGTTTTGAAAGGTATAATCCAGTCAAGTAATTGCATTGATTGATTAATTTTTAAGGTGGTATATTAACATCCAACAAATAATGAAAAGACCACAGTTACTAAAAGCTCACAAAGCAATGTATAACTTCTAAAAAGAATCTTATTCTTTCATTCATTCAACAAGCACCATATATGTGCTAGATCAGTGCTTTTCCAACCTTTTTTATCTTGCAGCACACTTGAACCTATAGTTACATTTCCATGGCACACTTAAATTATGTTGATCAAACAAAAGAGTAAAAAAAAATATATACTCACTGTACTTTGAACTTATTTCAAAAATAATTTAATTTACAATCTTTAAAACTTTTCACAGCACTCAGATCCTCGCATGGCACACCAGTTGAAAATCACTGTGCTAGATACTAAAGAACTTACATGGTTCCTATCCCTACAGAATATTTGGCCTAATATAGCAATAGCTAAGCCTATGAGCAATTGCATACAATGAGTGTGACATTCAGTAGGACAGGAAGGCTGCCCAATAAACACTGGGACATATATATTGTATTCTCATATGTATGTTGCAGCCTCCTGGTAGTCACCTGAAGATTCTGTTCATGTATTCCAGGAAGGTAGAGATATTTAGCATCAAGAGTTCCTCTTTTGGAATTAATTTACAAACTGTATTAGTTATTTATTGCCCTCACAATGCAGCACGACTACCATGAAATCTCACTGGCATACGACAAGAAGTATTTGTTGCTCACCTGTCCAGAGTGGTCAGGAAGGCATGGCTGCTGATCTTCACTAGGCTCATTTACATGTCTGGGGATGGAGGCGGGGCAGTCAGTTGGCACTCAGCTCATCTACACTGACCTTGGCTGTGACAAATGGAGCAATACCATTCTGTTCCATATATCTCTCATCCTCCAGCAGGCTAGTCCAGACATGTTCTCCTGGCAATGGTGTGGGCTTGAAGAGTAAGTGGAAACAAGTTAATCTTGTGGGTCTTGGCTCCTAACTGGCATAACCTCACTACCATTGCATTCTACTGGCCAAAACAAGTCACAATGCCGATTCAGATTTGTGAGATGGAGAAATAGACCCCAGCACTTTAGCAAGAAGAACTACAAAAGCTCATGACAAAGAGCATGGAAACAGACAAGGATGAAGAAGTGAGGCCATGACTGAAATCTACTAGCAGATCGTACCAGAAGAGCAGTCTCTAAATTGTCTTCTCTTGGCTTTAACTCACCTCTTGCACAAGAGTTAATTTCAGATAGTCTGTGCCCAACATTAAACTCATCTTCAGAATCCAGACAATTGTCACTGCTGAATACAGAGATGCTATCTCATGACTTATTTTTTTTTATCTCTCAACAACTATCAACAGAGAGCTTTACAAACAGCAATGCCTAAATGATGTTTGGTGGATGAATGAACTGTGTTTGCGTATAATAAAAGTGTTTTTAAGTGATAGATACATATTAGAGTAGGCAGATAGTCTCCTAAGATAACCATTTTGAAAGATGCCACATTCTAGTATGTTAGTGCTCCTGTGTTTGTATAAAAAACCAACTCATGGTATTTAAATCATACTCATACTATATTTAGATCATACTCATACTATATAGTATATACTACACTATACTCATGCAGTGTAAGGAAAATACTCACTATATTTATCTTATCTTTAGCTTTTATTTTTTACTTGGATTTCTAAAATCCACTTCCCAATCTTTGTCCCATTATTTTTCAAATAGCGAAGTCATTTCACAAACATGTTATTCCTTAACCTCATGTTGGGTATATTATGGGCTGATTTTTCATTGGCTAGAGAATGCCTCTGGAAAGGATAACAATGACCTGCTTTACAGCATTGTTCTGTGAAATTACATGACAGACTTCTTCAAAAAAGGTCTGCAAATATGCTTTGTGTGATATTAATTCTTTACATTTCTAGAGCTAACTTTCTTTCAGACAAGTCCAAGTGCTTCACATATGGTTGGCCAGATACTCTCAGAGTGTAAATTACGCCCCAGGAGTAAGCTAATTGCTTGGAGGGAGGCATTAACTCTTTCAGGTCACTAGGGTTCCACTTAGAGCACTGTAGGAGGGCAGTAATTTGCCAAATAGTACCCCAGTGACCAGAAAGTATTTGTGCAATATAAATTATTCCCAGAGAGTAATTTATGAACTCAGAAAATCTGGTTTATTATCGCATCTATTCACACAGTCTCCTAGTGAGGGAGAGAAGGAACAAGAAGTGAAAAATGAATAGAAAAATGGGTGAGCTAGAAGTTCCCCATGCTCCCACAGCTGGTCAGGGGCAGGGCTCCAGCTCAAATTGCCTGATCGCCGGCATTGACTTCCTCCCAGTTTGTGTCTGTGGAATTTGGGGCTCTCAAATTGCTAATCAGGTCCAGGACTAGGTGAGTGGGTGAGGTGCCTCAGTTGCCCCACCTGCGTCCTGGCCCTTCCGCTAATTGGGTGAGGGATGTGTTAGCTTGAAACACTCAAGGGTCAAAATCCACACTTATATTTACTACTTGCTCTTATTAAACCCATAAATATCGATGAGGATTTGTGAGTTGATTGATAAGCTTTCCCACAATGAGAGAATGTGGGAAAGGGAAGGGAGGAGTGGGTTTAACAGAGGAGTGGCTGTCATATTATTCTGCCACCATACTTGGAAATGGCCTAACGGTTATCTATTTTAGGAAGAGGAGAAGAGACTGTTGTTATGTAATCAATAGATGGTAAAGAAGTCCCTTAGAATATTTTAGCTTAAAGGTCCAAACACTGAGTGCTTGTCCCAGAATCAACTCCCCATTATGGCAGTGTTCTTTAACTATTGCCTGTGAACTCCAGTTCTTTACCGTGCTTCCAAAAGCTTTGCAATCGCACTAGGTGGTCTGCAAAAGAACTAGGTTACAGGTATCTTGATTCCCTGCCCAAATCTCTCTCTCATCTCTGTGCTTTTATGATGGCTGTCTAAACTAATCACAGAAATGGCTTTCTTTTTGTTTTCTTTCACACAGAGTCTTAAGTAGAGTGTTGTGGTGTCACAGCTCACAGCAACCTCAAACTTTTGGGCTTAAGTGATTCTCTTGCCTCAGCCTCCCAAGTAGCTGGGACTACCGGTACCCGCCACAAGGCCCAGATATTTTTTGGTTGTAGTTGGCCTTGTTGTTTGGCAGCCCCGGGCTGGATTTGAGCCCACCAGCTCCGGTGTATGTGGCTGGCATCCTAGCCACTGAGCTACAGGCATCAAGCCAGAAATGGCTTTTTAAAGAGAAAAAAAAATCTATTTCATGCTCTGCTTTGCCTGGGAACTTAGCTATTTTCCAAAAGGGTGCCATCAATTTCTTTACAACTTCTGCTCCCCAATCAGCCTAACCTCAACCTATGCCACCAATAAGATCCTGGCTGATTTCTTCAAATTTTGACTCATTTCTTACTTAAATAAAATATGTAAAATGACAGTTTGAAAGATGACCCAACAAACCACACATGAGCCCACTTCCCACCACACACAACTAGTGAAGTAATTAGATCCCACACTTACTTGGATAGTAAGGGTGTATCACTCACTCAGTGACCTTAGGTTAGTCACTTTACTACCATTCTGCCTTCATTTTCTCTCCTGGTAAAATGAGAAGATTGGACAAGAAGTTCTAAAATTTCATAATTCTAGAGCTGACACATCTCAAAGTTATAACTCTAACTAAACTAGGGGTCACCAAACTATAGCCCTTGGGTCAAATCCTGCCCACTGCTTGTTTTTCATGTGGTCCTCGAGCTAAGAATAGTTTCTACATTTTAAATGTTTGGGGGAAAAAATAAAAAGAATAGTATTTCATAACATATAAAATACTATATAAAATTCAAATTTCAGTGTCCATAAATCAAGTTTTATTGGAACACAGCCGTGCTTATTCATTTAAATATTATCTATGGCTGCCTTTGTAATATAAGGAAAGAGTTGAGTGGTTACAACAAGGAAACTATAGTCTGCAAAGCCTAAAATATTTACTATCTTTACAGCAAATGTAGTCCCTTTACAGATTTAAGTTTGCCAACCCCATAAGCCATTAGACTATTTGCATAGTAACAAAGTCTGCTGTAAAGCTCTTACCTGATTGAAGTTTTATTTCAGGAAAAGAGGAGTCTCATAAAGTAATCTCAGAAATCAAAAATAAAACTAACAGACTATTAGACAATCTGATCCTTATAAACAAAACTGCTGGAAATCATTGATAAATCTACTTTGCCAATGTCAGGATTGATTTCTTATGAGAAACAATTTACTTCAAAAAATTTTTCCCCTTACTCTGCAGAAAGGCCAAAACAGTACATTTTTCTCTTTCCTATTTCTTTTTCTTTTCTCTTTTCTTTAAGTGATCTAACGGCAAATTTATCTTTTCTTCATGAGTAATAGTATCATTGGTGAAAATGGCTGTTAAAGGGCAAGCAAGCATGGAACAAATTGCTGTCCAATAAAGCAGTGACTTTGAAAAGGAAATTGCCCTGCTTAAGTGATGGATTCTGTTTCAGTCGTCATGACCCAAGTTATGAGGCAGTCCAGGGACCCGGGTCCTGGCCCTTATAGTCTAAGCAGCTGTAAAGCCCCACTGGGAACTGGCCAAGGTCTCCGTGAATGGCCAAAGGCTGACCCACCCACCCCACCGCCTCTACAGGCTGTAGCCCTACAGGGCCACAGAGGCAAGGGAAGAATGTGGGAACACTGTATTGAGTCTCTGCCCCCTGCCCCTTTTTGGCTGGCCTGGAATGGCCCCGTCTCCATTTCCTCCTCTCTGCTCACCTACCCCAATCAAGGCCTACTTTGAATTCCAAGCCTCATGACACCTGGAATTATTTTTTAATCATTTCATGTTTATGTTTTCTCTTCCCAAGGACTGTAAGATCCTTAAGCACAGCCAGCACCAATCACTTAGACATATTTTAATTACTCACAAGAAATCCCAATGAAAATAATGATAACAGTGAAATGGGAAATTAGTAGGGTTTTAGACATTGTTTCTCAGATGAATAAATGTTCTTTCAAAGTCAGAAATATTTGCTTTAATTCTAAGTTAAACTTTAAAGTGTCCTTTATATTACTGTTTTAAGGCGATTTGTAGTATTTCAAAAAGGAATTTAATGTTTTGGAAGAGTTTCACTCCTACAATCTATCAAAATATGGTGTTGTTTTCAAAAGGAATCAGAAAATTATTGCAATCATTAGAAAAAAAGAAAGCTAACTGAGAAATCTGGGGAACATTTTAAAAATACCAACTCCTGGGCTCCATTCCTCAAAAGTGCCTGAGGTGGGGCCTAGGTCTGGGCACTTTTTGGTACTCTCCCCAGTGTCTCACTGGCCATGTGAAAATTAGACTCTGGTACCTGACAGCCTCATATGCACGTCTGTTAGGGCATGTGCCATCTTCTACTGTGATTACTGGCATGCACGTCTCCCTCTCCTTATAGTAAGCTTATGAAGAAGGAAGGTCAGGAGGGGGCTGTCAAAAAGCGCCTGCCATCCACCCAGCTCCTTCTGCGGGAACACCACTGTGGAAGGAAGAGAGAGAAAACCCAGGAAGTTCCTTTAGCAAAGGTGGCCAGCCTCTGTACCTGCCAACAACAAATGATTGGCCCAAGAATAGGCACCTGACCAAGGTCTCCTGATCTACACAGTGTCCAGTAACCGAAAAGAAGGCCTGATTCAAAAGCTCAGTCCAACTCTAACACGGGGTGAGTGCCCAGTGGGGCCAATTAGATCCTTTCACTAAAGGAGTTTAAATGTGAGATCAACAGAAAGCTGAGCAGTTGGTAGCAGGAGCAGAAGCCAAAGGGCGCCCGAAGGAAAACAGTGAGACAGAAGCTGAATCACCTTGGTGGCTAAGCCTGTTAGTAGCGATAGGCAGATGCCTGCTACCGAGGGGGCAGAGAGATGACCCAGTCACAGAGCCATATCCTGAATGACCTCCCAGTTCCTGAACTTCAATCCGGTTTTCGTGAGGCCTGGCTGGGTGGCCTTTCCGGAAGGCTTTTCAGAGACACGTGGCTGAGTGATGGAGATTCCGGTCAGCCTTCCTTCCACAGTGAACTCCCATTACTTAGGGTAAACTCAGTGGCATCTGCTTCTTGCAACCCAAAAAGCCCAATCAGCACAATTTCCAGGGTCTAGCACTTGGCCTGGAACACTGCAAGTGCTAAATAATTGCAGATGTTTGGAAGGCCTGACCATCCCACAGAAAAGCCTTCTGTTAATAAAGGAATCATTCCTGGTAAGAACAGTGATTAGGGTCGTCTTCAAATTCCAAAAGCAATGCTAACCTGGGATAAATACATTAAGCCTATTCTCCCCTCCTATTTCCAAATCCATCTACCCTTCTGCCATAAATCTATCAAAGAAGGAACTGTCACATTCCGCAGAACTGCTGAGAGCATCCTAATTTCAGCTAAGGTGTGTTTGGATGACTTGATTTTCACTTCGCTTAATCTTAAATCACAGCAATGTTAGTAAGAATACTCTTCCTCCCACACTGACTTCACTGACAAACCTCCAAAGTAGCTGATCTCTCACTTTGAAGAAGTTTAATAATACATGATCTTCCCCCAACATTGCCACACGCATTTCTCCTGTCTATTGTCTGTCTCAGCCACTTAAAGAACACATACTCCCCAACAACCAGATGACTCATAAAGTAAGAGGTACATGGATGTAAACTGAGCCTGTTTACACTTTCTTTGGCCTCAGCTAAGAAAATAAAAGAAGTCCCACTGAATTTAGGTCCAATGGCTTCTGGAGAGCAAGTTTCTGCTTAGCAAAGACAGTATATTATTTTGAAGGTAGAGCAATTTCATACCCCTTGTGAATGAAACTCATATTTACCGTGGCAGCCACATACAGGGTGTGTAGGATTTGCCCTCCTCGTGTCCTCTACAAAAGGTGGCTCCGGCAGCTTCTGGTGGTGAGCTAACCAACCAAAACACTGCTGAGGTCTCCCGTCCCTCGTTTATGGAGCTCTTGGGGGGTGAGAGGGCTGGGTTCCTGCTCACTAGCAACAGCACCCAAGTGGGTGCTTGCCTTAGGTTTCCCACCTGCATTTCTGAAAACCCGGGATAAAAGCAGGTTTAGCCCAACCTCCCCTGACCTCTCCCTGATAAAATGATCTTATGCCTCTGGAATTGGGGTTTTGAATGTATGTGCCTACCCCATGGCTGGTATTATGTTACAACAGCATGAAAATGGAGCCTAGGACTGAGGAGCCGGCCAGCCTCAGAAGCCTTCTTCATTGCCTGCCATGTAATACATGATATGCAAAGCCTCTGACTTCAGCCAGCAGATATTTGGAGACCGTGTTGGCCTTAGCATGGGAACTAAACTAATGTGTGTTTAGGTCAGAAAGCGAATCAGAAAAGCCACTGGAGGGCACGTCACGTAGTGAGAGCCCTATAAATCCATCCCAACTCGCAGCGTGCCCTGGCAAACACTCGGCTTCCCTCACCAGGCCATTCCTCATTTCTCCCTCTGGGTGCTAGAACCCCAACCCGCAGCTCCTCTTCTCGCCGCTGCTGCCTTCTGCCCTGCAGAAAAGCGAGAGGGCGAGACCCCCGAGGAGGAAGCAAAGCCTTCGACAGGCGCGAGGAAAGCCCAGTGTAGCCTCCCCGGCAGAGCGCCCTCCCTCCGAGCGCGGGGCGCAGGGGCGAAGCCACGGACTGCCCCCCCTTCGGTCGGTCGGAGTGCAGCTCCGCACATTCCTGCGGATCTACGCAGCGAGAAGGCGCGAGCCCGGCGGCGTCTCCACGCGCTCAGCGCTCTCCCTGCACCCTGGGAGGGACGCCTGGCGTCACCCACCCGCACCCTGCTGTCCCGCCTCGGAGCCTCGGCGCCCTCTGGGGGCTCTCCTCTCCTCCCCCGCCGCCCGGCCCCGCCGCCGCCTCCCGACCCCTCCCCTCCCGGGGCCCCGCGCCTCCCCTCCCCCACCCCGGCCCCCCACCGGGGCTCTCGACGACCAGCCTGCGCTCCTGGCGCCCTCATGTCTTCACGGGACTCCCCGCGCCGGTTGACGTGGTGTCTGGTTCAGATCCCCAGGCAAGATCGCAGCTCCCGCGGCAGCATCAGACAGGCCCGTCTCGTGCTCGCAGGCACTGTGCCCCGAGGAGGCGCAGAGCGCAGCAGTCGCCGCTAAGCCTCCCGCAGCGCCCCGGGCCGGAGCACCCCGGGCGGAGAGCGCGGCTCCACCATTCGTGTCACCCCCGACCCAAGACCGCGGCGGCTGCTCGGACTAAAGCTTCTGGGGATACAAGGGGCTGGCGGGGGAGTTGTCGCCAGCCCTCGTCTTTCTCCCGGCGGCGGAGGCGGCGGGAGCCTTGGTCGCCACCTCCACGCACTCTAGCCGTCCCGCGCGACCCCAGGATTGCGAACTTTTGCAGCTGACCTGTTAGGCTGGGCTCCGCGCTCCAGCCATCGGCCCAGATGGGTCTCCTGGTTGGGACTTGGGGCACCTGGAGTTAATGTCCAACAGGGGGTCTGCGGAGACCCGATCCGAGGTAAGTGGGGGAGCGGTCCCGGATGGAGGGGGCGGATGGCGACTGCGTCGCGGGCGGGCGCGGTTAGCTGCGGGGAGCCGGAGACACAGGGGCGCGACTGGACCCCAGAACAGGCGGCGAGAGTAGAAGACTAGAGGGAGCCGAGGCTCTGGAAGGACAGAGAGAGAGAAGTTGAACAGGAGAGGCGGGTCTTGCGGAGGTGCAGGTTGCCTTTTTCCATGTGGGCAAAGACCTGTGAAGCCTCTGATGCCCCTGGGCCCTGGAATGCCCAAGTGGGGCAAATCCTTCCCCACCCCTGCAAGCCCCAGAGCGGTGCGGGCCTTGGGTCATCGTCCAGCCCACCGCCTCTCCTCTCCGAATGTGTAGCAGCACAGATACTATCATTGCCAGGAGTTTAACTTACTGTAGAGCTTGTGAGCTTGTTTTGGTCTGTTCCGAGGGAAAGTGCAGGCCCTGGAGGGACGGCTGCAAGGGTGCTGAGAACCTAAAAATAGGGGCTCTCCCGGCGCGGTCCTGCAAAGCTACATTCCTCGCCCTTTTCGGAACCGATTGTTTGCTCTTGCCTAATGCTTTCAGTCCCAACTAACCATCCCTGTCGAGGTGAAGAGAGGGGCTCCTTGGACAGTCCTGGACCCAAGTCTGTGGGGGTGGCTCTTGGGACCTCTCAAGGTCTGCACTCAACCATGAGGTGATTATTTTAATGACCTCTTCTCTTCAGTACTCTGTACCTCCTCCCCTAACACTTCACCGGAGTTACCACCACCTTATACTACCTCGAGGCTAATGCAGGGGTGGTTTGGTTTCCAGTTCTAACCAGTGAAAAGGAACTCTCATCTGGGCTGAGAATGGACTTTCGCGGATCTCCCCCAAGTCTATTGGCGCCCCGTTAGTTTTGGCTGTGATAGATCCTCCTGCGGAGCCCTTGTGCGCGCCCCGGGGGACATTGGCGAGGACTAATGCAACTCATCCGGCCTCTGCCGCGGGTGTGTTACAGCATGCTTTACTCTTCTCCAGTATTTTGAATATTCATTTAAGTATTTCAAGGAAAAGATGCTGCTTCCAATCTCATGCACGCAGTATTTCCCGCAAAGCCCTCAAAGTGGGAGACCAAACACTCTGTTTTCTCTGCGCCTTCGCTTTGGAGAGAGGTGTTGCCTTTTTACCAAATGACAAGTGTCGGATGTCCAGGAAGCCCGTCTCGACCCTAGCCCTACTCCTGAAAGAGATTAGGTGCTGGAACCTACCTAGCTGTGGACCCTCTAACAGACCTACTCCCCAGCTTGCTTTCAAGAAGCTTCCAGCATTCTTTTTCCTTGCCTCATCTTGGGCTCCGCGATTATGGGAGGTTAGGGGGAGTATACGTTCTCCCTGAGTCAAGGGATGTTAAGCAAAGCAATATATATCCCAGCAGTTTCTGTCCTTACCCCAAAAGAAAACCTCCGAGTTTATAGCAAGCCACTCTCCCCTCCCCACTGCCTCCTTTTTCTCTTCCTGAGACCTGGATCTTGAAGGCAAAGCCCAAACAAACCTCCCAGCCTGCCAAGCACAAGAAGTTGCGGGGGCACTGACGGCGGGAGCTCGCTGGCTGCGAAGCTGTCAAGGCGAGGCGGAGAAGGGGTGAGGGGGGTCTAAAAAGCAGGTTGCCAAGAAACCAGCTCAGGTGAAGTGGGAAGAGGAAAGCTAGGGAGAAGGAATGGTGGGGTAGGAGCTTGAAAAGCAAGGATGCTGGCAGGAACATCCACAGGTTCCCAGGCTAATTCGGATTTAGGAAGGCTTGTAAGAGGGAGTGGTTTTTCTCCGGGTTTATACTTAAAATGACAACGCAGCCTCCGGGCCCCGTGAGTGTTGCAGGAGTCGGAAGGTTTCTGGTGCCCCCTGGTGCCGGGAACTCGGAAGCGCCGCTCGGCGAGACGTGGCTTCTGCGGACAGTTCTCCGGCTTTCCCTGGCGTCCTTTCCGCCCCGGGCCTGAGACCCGCCAGCTGCGGACACCCATGGCGAGCTCTTTTTGCCCTTCCAGGGAGCGTTAGTCCTGGAGCCAAAGGGGGACCAGCCTGCTAGGCACGACAAAGGGTGCGAGGTCACCTAACGGAGCCGACTTCGGGAGGAGAGCTTAGTTTCTGCACGTGGCAGCGAGTTAAGCAATTCTCACGACCAGCCAAGGCCCGAGGTTGCAGGGGGGAAACTAGTCGGACAGAAGTAAATAGATGTGTTTGGGGAAAGTGATAAAGAGATAGACAGACTGGTAAACTGCGGGGTGGGGCCCAAATGGACTCGGAGAAAAACGTCCTTGTAGACCGTGGTGTGTGCCGAGTCCCCAGAACCACCACCCTCCCCCTTCCCCCGCCGGGCAAATACCGGGAACTAAAGAGGCGCAGAGTCTAGAGCCGGCCCCGGCGGCACTTAGAGGGAAGAATGCGCCCTCCCCGTCCCGGGGTAGGGGGGCACCTCCATCGGGGTGCATGTGGCACCTGGCAGAGGGCGGGAACCGGAGTCGGGAGCCTCCTCTGGCGAGGCGGGGAGTTTTCCACTGTTTCCTCTTTTGCCAGCTTCGCCGCACTTCTAATTGAGGATCTCCAAGTCCAATTTAAAAAGTCCTCCGTTAGCCAAGCAGGAAAAAAGGGGAAAACCCTCCTAAGACGGAAGGGAAGTCTGGTGCTTCTGCCGCTTCCTGCTGGCGGGCACCGCGATTTGGAATGGAACTCTAAGCCCGCTTCTCCCTGCCCCTGGGGACCGCCAGCCATTTCTCATGCACCCAGGACCTGACACCAAGGGTGCGGGAGGCCTCCCGCTTTCGCGGTTCCAGCTGCCAAAATGCCTCTTTGCTCATTTTGTACGGTATCCTGGGTCGGCGTGCCTGGATCCAGAGCCATTGCTCTTTCCTGGGCTTGCAAACCAGCCTACACGACCAGAGGCCCTTGGAGCTGCAGGTCGCTCAGAGTTCCTAGTCCCTACCTCGTCCCGAGCCCAACAGCTGCATAGTGAACAAACACGTCCAAGGGATGGAAAATGCATTGTCTCCGCAGCGGTGGGAGGTGGCTGCCGAATTAAACGCTTCCCGGGGTGGCCTGCCCTGGACCTGGGCCGGGGTTCTGAGTAGCTATGAAGAGGAGGACCCCGGCAGGGACTGGGGGTGCCTCGGAACTAATGAAGAGGAAAGCTGAAATTCTTGCATTTACCTGGAAAAGGTCTTTCCCTGCCCCATGGATAAACTTCGGGGGGTGGGGGGGTGTCCTAAGACTTGGTTTTCTTTGGGGAAGGAGTGGAGATAATCAACCGCATGAATCTCATAGTTTCCGCATGAGATTCATCTCCAGCTACTGGTCCCCTGGAGTCTGGAACACTGGGATTTGGAAGGCACTGGGTAACAGCGCACCCCAAGTGCCTAGCTCTCTCCCCATCGCCTCATTGGCTGGTGCTTGCGTCCTCTGCACCAGCAGCTCCCGTAGGCACCGGGAAACAGCCTAACCTAAATAGCGGCGGGTCCTTCCATTTGGGAAAAAATAGAAGGAGGCAGACTATTTCTACCCAAATAGAAGGACCCGCCGCTACTTAGGTTAGGCTGTTTAAAGGCAGTGTAAATTCGTCAAGCAACCGAATTTACACTGCTTTTCTCTTGCCCAGCCCCACCCCATAGCGTGGCTCTCCTTTCTGAGAAGCCAAACTGAGCACCACCACCCCTCGCTGAGAAGAGCTGAGCCCCACTACCCATCATGTCTAGTACTTACAGCTCCTGGCTGACTCTTAAGTGTCAGGACGGGGTACAATCGTCCATGTGTGACACAGGCAATTCCTCTGGTACGGGAAGGCACTAGGGTCAGAATCTCACCAAACTGCAAAATCAAGAGGGTTTTAGGGTTTTATATCACAGAGAATTAAAATTTTCCTGACAGATGCAATCTTTGCCTAACAGCAATGGTAAAGCATTTATTAAGAGCTTACTTAATGCTCTACAAGCCCTTTACATGCGTTATTTACTGTTTATAACCTTAAGAGGGGAGTAGAAGTATTTTAAGCAGAATCGATGCTTCCGCAGGTTTGAATAACCCAGATATTTCCATACAGGCCCAATGTCTCCAAGTCCTAACTTCTTGTTCTAGCAACAAAATACCTATTTAGGCGGGAAGAATGAAATGTGGGCGGCGGGAGGGGATGAGTAGTGCCGCCGAGCCCGCCCCCACCCTCGTCTAGCTGAAAGCACCTGGGGCGAGGCAGAGGGATGTCCTTGATTTCTTCCCAAATAGAAGGACCCGCCGCTACTTACAGGTGGGGGCTGTTTCCCGGGGTCTACGGGAGCTGCTGGGCAGAGGACGCAGGGTGAGGGCTGCGCGATTGTCCCCCAGGGAATGTTGCTCACCAATAGTGGGGACTGGACAGGAACTTTGGTGTCTGGTGTTGGAAAGTTTACTAGAGGGGACATCGGCCTTGCCCGATATTCTGACCTCTTGGACCGGGTGGTGGAGGGCAACTGGCTTCTGAAACGGGCGTGCAAGCAGTTCCTGGGGCGCACCCAGGTGCCGGGGAAGAAAGCGGAGGACTTGGCAGGAGCGCGGGGGATGCCGGAGGAAACGCTACTTGGGAAGGAGGGCGTTGACGAGTTTGGAGGGGACGCGGGGACCGGGGACCCGCCAGGATGCAGCCGCTGAGGCAGCGCCGCGGCCCTCGGCGCACAGGCCTAAGGTGTATTCTGCGGTTCTCTCCCCGCCCGCCCGCGCAGGTGCCGCCGCCGGACGGGACTCTAAGATGAAGTTATGGGATGTCGTGGCTGTCTGCCTGGTGCTGCTCCACACCGCGTCCTCCTTCCCGCTGCCCGCCGGTAAGAAGCCTCCCGAGGCGCCCGCCGAAGACCGCTCCCTCGGCCGCCGCCGCGCGCCCTTCGCGCTGAGCAGTTACTGTAAGAACCGTTCCCTCCCCGCGGGGGGCCGCTGGCCGACCCCCTCGGACCCCACCCGCCCGCACGCACCCAGAGCCAGCGTTGGCGGCTGTGTGGCCTCCTGACTGCAGGCGAAGCCCCCGGGGATGCGTGGCTGTCCCGCGCACCGGGCCGAAAATGACAAGTGTTGCTTTGCCCAGCTCAGAGGGTATCAAGTTTTTATGCTGTCCTTTTAGCAAATACCCTTGCCGCCACCACCACCATAGGAATACACACACAGTTTTCCCCTTTTCTCTGCTTCCCCACCATAGATATGCTCCCACGTTTTCTTTTTTCCAGAGCCCTTTATCTGTCTTGCTGTGCCTGACTGTGCTTAATTCTGAAAACTATTGTACTTTCATCCTAAACTGTGCCTGCAAGAGAAGAGCCAGCTTTTCACAAAACTAAGCCAGAGACAGAGAAAACACAGAAAGGCCTCGGTTTCCAGAACAAGCATCTGGATAGCGTCAGATCTATTCAGAACAGTTCCGGTTCTAGAAAGACTTAACCGTAAATAGTACTGGCTAAGGACAAGGGAAAAAGCTGTATCTCATGCCACATGTGACAATGCTAATTCTTAAGGAAAGAACAGGTTATTCTTAGCAAAAAATAAGTCTGCGATTTACCTCTCAAAAAATAGCACGTTTTAGAAGCAAGCCAATTAGGACATGTCACTCGTGAAGTATGCTCTGCTGTTCAGAGGTTTGCTGCATTAGGAAGGCATGCTGCCATACAAGTTCTAGAGGCTATTGGGGAGGTATTAGGGTAACAAAGGTAGTAATGACAATTTGACACAACCCCAAAATAAAGCCTTAGTGAGCTCTGACTGTAGCCTGGATACAGCTTTCTCACCCTTCCCTCCCCCACCCCCTTATTATCCCTCTGGCTGTTTTGAGCTGGAAAAATACTGTGGTCACAACTACAGCAGAAGTCCAGGGCAAGTCAGCCATATGCAAGGAGTGCCCCAAACCCAGTGGCCTTGGGTTAAGAAACAACTCCATTAAATGTGATGTGCTTTCCTTATGCATAATTACAGAAACAAAAGCATCTTCTTCCACAAATCCCAAGAAAGAGAAAAAGTGCATTTTTTAATAAAGTGAATTAAGACTTCAAGAGTGATTTAGGGTTAGAAAGAACATAGCCAATCCCTTGAAATTAAAGTACCCATTCCAAGAGTTTCCGTCCATTAACTGTATAAATCTATTTTTAAAGACTTTCATTTCAGTCGCAAATTTCATGTATAAAATGTGTCTTCAATAGAAACTTAAATTAAAAAGCCCCTAGTGCCATTGTCTTCCAAGCAGTACCCAGAAGAGCTGAGTAACTGACTCTTCATTGGAACTGCCCAGGCAGGTGAGAGGGATAGGAACATGGTGGCAGATAATGGTTCTCTAACCTCAATGTTCTGGAGAGAAAAATGACTGTGCATGATTACAACTTGATTAATTCAGGGAGTTTTAGTTGTCATATTAGTGACCTATGTAGGTAAACTCATTTAATATTGTCCCCTGCGTCTTGCTCTTCTTTCAAGCAACATGATGACTTTGACTTACTTATTTTAGAACGCAAAGAACAGTCTGTAAGGGAGACCTTTCTGCTTCACAATGCCAGTGGCTATGAGATTTGCCCTTTGGCCTTCACACTCTTAAACTGCTCTTAAGAGATTAAAATCACCTGGAGCACAGCAGAGACTACTGATGGGCCTCATCCCAGGAAATTCTGATTTGCTAGGTTTGGGGTGTGGCCTGGGCATCTGGATTGTTAGATGTTTCCCCAGGTGAGTCTATTGTACAGCCAGGGATGAATCACTTTGGCTAAGTAATAACCTAAGAAAATCTGTGGCTTATATAAGGTAAGGCAATCCCAAAGCAGCAAGTTAGCACTGGTGGGGGGTCATGTTGTAGGGGGAATGATTACCTCCTTTTTCCAAAACTAATGCTAGTTAATCCCATCAATACGTGGGATTCTGACTACTCTGCTTACGATCTGAAGCAGCAGAACACACCCCATTCTGTTTTATCAATGGAAAGACCCAATAGGTCCTAGAGGAAACCTGAAAGATGTTCCCAAAGAGAAACCAAGCTGCATTCTAAGCCAAATTGCTTCTTTCCAGGTATGTTCAATTCGGTAGCAAGCTGTCATTACAGACAAGGCAAAATAATGTCAGTGTGCAGACTTTGAACACTCAACGAGTGTCAACACGCCCCTGTCACAGTGCTGACATTTATACACTGCCCTGTACACAGGGCAACTGGTTAAGGCTTATGTAGAAAAACATTAAGTCACTGCATTTCATTTACAAGAAGAAATTACCATAAACTCTGGTTCATCTAGTTCCCATCATATGCTTATATCTTAGTGAAAAGATATAAGCAGATCATTTGTGCCACATTAACAGACATTCTGTGCTTTTCGAATAGGAACTGGACCCTACCTGGTGCACACACTCTCCTTTGAGACTGCATATGTTCTGCTGGTTTCAATGTAAATGAAACACCCTGAATTGTATCAGTATGAACTAAACGAACAGAATTTGCAATTGGCTAACTTGCTTGCCTAGAGGTTGACTATAAAGTGCACAGTCCATGGCTGCCTCCTATAGCAACTTCTAACCTGTCTAAACTCAAGGAATTGTGATTTTTCCTTTTGAGTCATTTCTCTTTAGCTATCTTTGTTCATTTATTTTGTTTTTTGCCAATATCTTATCCAAAGGGCAATTAAAACAAGTGTGAGAAATCTATAAGGTGAAACTTTCAAATGTCATAGCATTTTAGAGTGGAAAGCAAACTCTTTCTGCTCCTGAGACCTAAAGAGGAAAATCAACTGGTCCAAAGGATAGCAGGAGGCAGGTCTGCTGAAGCTGGGACCAATTTCCCCAAACTCCTGAAATGTACTGTGTATGGGAAGAGGAAAACACTGTATCTGGGAGGAAGGTCTTCAACCAACGATGTAGTCATATTCTCTATCTCAACTCTAAATACATTTCACAAATGTATCAAGTGCATGCAGTTTTAAAAATTCCCAATCTAAATGCACATATTTATTCAACAGTCAGTGTATGTCTGTATATGCCAGGCGCTGTCCTAGGTGCTCAGGATACCTTGCTTTGCCTAATAGCCAGAAAGTCCCTGCCCTAAGGGAACATACTTTCTCATAAGTGTACATGAAAAACTAAACATGAAGGAGACTTGAGCTGGTAAGGTGGGCTTAATTTTTTGTACCACTGGAAGCGAGCTAGAAGAGTATTGTTAAACTATAACTATAGGTAATTGCCAAGTTATTGTAGTATAATTGGATTATAGTCCACCAGTTCCGTAGCAGATCACAAAAATATGGAAACTGTCTTCTAAATCAAGTTATCAAGTTCTCAGTCTGGCCCACAAAAACCTATGTAAGTTACAATGTAACTGAACTATAATTCACAATATTACTAGGAGGGAGTCTTTGCCCTAGGTGCCATGTCCCATAATCTGCAAAAGGAGAGCATAGAACAAGAAATCGGGGGGTGGGGGAGTCAGCAAGCAAGAGCTCAAGGTAACACATTCATATCAGACTGGGTTTTGGTCTGATATGATCTGACAGCCTTGCTGTTAATCGAGATTTTAAGCTGTTATTCAACATCTCTTAAGCCTCAGTTTCTCCACTGTAAAATGGAGATAATAGTAAGCCTGCCTTGCAAGACTGATGAGAGGGTTAAATGAGATATTGCTTTATAAAACCTGTGCTCCATAAATAGCGATTGTCGTTGTTATTTGCTACCCTCCTACTTCCAGTGACCCCTTTCTTAGCACCCAATGAAGTCCCTTCTTCTGCAACAACAACTGCCAGGATGCTGCTCTAAATGGTGGAATTTCAAGCAGCACAACACAGTATTGAGTGAAAGAAATGCAGGCCTTGCGGGGAGGCTATTTTGGGCCCCACAGTTGGTTGGTCAGCACGTAGGCAGGCCAGTCGTGCCTGGGATTTTGCCCTGGGTCAGCTGCCCCTAGCTCTTCCCAGGTTTCACAGCTCTGTCCCTTCCCCTGTTTCTAAGCCCACATATTTCCTATGGAATTTTTCCCACCAGACTCCCATGGTCATGTTAGGGAGACCGTCTTCCCCTGTGAGAAGAAGGAGCTGGGGCAGGGTGAGATCCTTCTATGGAAGCGATACGAGTTGTGAGTTGGAGGCTACCTGTGTTGAGATGGAGCTTTTCTGTTTTTAATGATCCTAGCTGGGCATTTAATTTGTTTCATAAACTCAGCAAAAACTTTTAGTGAACTTTAGTAAACTGTTTGACTACCGCTATATAGCTAAGGAATCTTATAGTGCAACTAACAGCTTAAATGTTATGCTTTCAAGTATGATATTATGGGATGTAGAATTCAGAATAAATGAGCTCTATCCGTCTGTTGCTTCTTACTACTTAGGGACTGTATGAATGAACAATACTGTAACAAAATACCCAAGCTGGAAAGGAGGCCTGCTATGTGGGAAGGGTCTCTTGGCAACAAGAAATTACATATCAAACTCTTTTAAGAGGCATTGATTCATTACTTGAGATCTGAGAACAACATCTCACTCTGGCCCCAGTCTGGAAACCTATTTCAAACTGTTGCTGTTTAGAGAAATCTATTTAAGGCTTAATTTGAATTGCCCAGTCTTAGGACATTAGGCTGATCCAAAAGGCAAAGCAATATGCTCACAAGATTCTGTTTAAGCTGATACAGAAATAAAAGCTATCTAGTATTTTTCCATCCTAATATCCCTTTCATTTTTGTTTATCTAGTACTCACAGTACATAGCACCTTCATTTGACTAAAATACTTGTTATTTAACTAATCCACTCAGTCAGGAAGCAAGTACAACCCACACCTATAGTCCCAGCTACTCAGGAGGCTGAGGCAGGAGGATCACTTGAGCCCAGGAATTTGAGTCCAGCCTGAACAACCAACATAAGAGATAGCTCCATCTCAAAAAAGGAGGAAGGAGAAAAAGAAGAAGAAAATATTAAATATGTATTATGTACTAGATGTTATTCAGTCTCACAGAGACTATTAAATTCCTTTACTATTAAATCTTTTATTTCTGTTTGGGCCACAGTGGGCCTAGGTTACCATTATTAATGGCTACTTCAAAGTCCAGATCCAGGACGTTTTAAGACGAGAAACCTGAATTTCTCTAAGTATTCCTATGATATAAATGCTTTTTGTAATGAGAGAAGGCTCCCACACTCTTTACCACAAAGCAGGGTCTTTTTAAGTGCCTGGTAGGACCCGTGGAAGGCCTTGTAGTGATGCTTGTTCTCAGGGTCCAGCCATTCTGCCTGAGGAGGGGCGTCCATGCAGACACCGATATGACTGCACGAGCTGCCGTGGCTCTCCACTGCAGTGGGAATAGGAGATGGCTTGCGTGAGCAGGGTTCGAGTCACCACTGGGAAACAACTGGTTACGTCAGTAGAGGCAAAACACAGTTTTGTATGATTTTACTAAGATAACTGAAGTGGAAACGCATGATTTTAAAAGTCCACAGTCTTCAAAATTTTTCACCTGCAGGCTTGGCACCTGTGGGTCAACGGGCTAAGGCGCCAGCCACGTACACCTGAGCTGGCGGGTTCGAATCCAGCCCGGGCCCGCCAAACAACAAGGACGGCTGCCACTAAAAAATGGCTGGGCGTTGTGGCGGGCGCCTGTAGTCCCAGCTACTTGGGAGGCGGAGGCAGGAGACTTGCTTGAGCCCAGGAATTGGAGGTTGCTGTGAGCTGTGATGCCACAGCACTCAATCCAGGGTGACAGCTTGAGGCTCTGTCTCAAAAAAAAAAAAAAAAAAAATTTTCACCTGCAGACCTACAAATAAGAAGGTTGTACACTTTTAAAACCTTAAAAAGGTACAACCTTTTCATCCAAGTTTCATCCAAAACTTTTCATACAAAGTTTAAATAGCTGGTACCAGATACCATTTCCAGCCCTTTGGGGGAACTGTATATATATATATATATATATATATATATATATATATATGTGTGTGTGTGTGTGTGTGTATGTATATATATATATATATATATATATATATATATATATATGCTTTAAATATGCTTTTGGCAAAACCTTATACCTGCACGTTTAATTGACTGAATTCATGGGAAACATCAAACTAATCAGATCAGATCAACTGGTGTTTGGACCAGAAAAGATCTGACTTCATTTTCAATTCAAATATGCATGTTAATATACACCCTGTGGCAACACCCCTCCCATTTCTGGATCCTGATTATAAGATGAATAGATGGATGGATGCAGACAGACAAGCAGATAAAGCACCATGGCCTGCTGTGAGAGCCTGGCCAGAATGAAATGTGGGGCCGTCTACATCATTATTCCTTGGTTTGGTTTATTAATATGATATCTTCCTTGAAGTGCTAATAGTACAATGCACACCCACATGCCTTTCACTAAGATTGACCTCTTTTTAGCATTTGGCCTCATTTCCCCCCCCCCCCCCGAACCATTTGAGAATGTGTTGCAAACATCATAACATTAAATATATCAGCATGTACCATCTAAGAACAAGGACAATGTCTTATATAAGCACAGTTCAGGTATGGGTCTCAGGAAATTTAGCTGTTATCCAGTACATAGCCCATACTCAAATTTCCTGAAATGTGGCAATAATGTCCTTCGTGATTTTTTTTTAATCCAAATTGTATTTGACTATCTGGTCTCTATTCTTCTTTAATCTCGAGTAGTTCCCAAGCCTCTTTTTCCCCATGATGTTGACATTTTTTAAAAGTTCAGACTGACTTGCCTGCTGTTTCCCAGACTGTCCTTCAGTTTGGCTTTGTTTGGTTACTGCCACGTGATTAGATTCTGGTTAACATCCTTGGAATACTACATTCAGGACTCTATGTCCTCTCAAGGAGCATGATAGCGGTTTGTCCCCAGGAGTCATGCATGCCTGATGCCTTTGTGTGCACTTGAAGGTCTCTATCGGGGACAGGGCCCCACAGTAGAGAGAGTGGGATGGGAAAAGCACGCTGTCTCCCAGAAGGGGGAGAAAGGGAAGTGGGCCAGGAGAACCTGCAGCAGAAACATTTGCAGGCAGACAGGTCTTAGGACACAGCATATGTAGAAGTTGAGGAAATGGACACCGATTCCCTTAAAACTACGCATAGGTGCTGCAGAAAGTCTTTGTATACCCCTGGAGGGGCATGGACCTCTGTTTGAGGACACTGCTTTAAACCATAGACACATGGACACATATTGTTCATGGGCTGTGGGATCTGTTGACATTGTGTGGTCAATTATCAAGCATTTGGGGGAACATGGACTCCCGAGACAGGCCTACACCTTCTGCCCACAGACCACTATGGCAGGAGCTGCAGGCCACAGACAGAGGTTTCCCCAGAGAACATGCTGGACTGAAAAGGAACTAGTGTCTGGATCCCCTTTGGGGTAATCTTATTTCTTCTAGAGACTGTAAGGTTGATCTTTGTGCTGCTGTCCCCTGTGTGAACATCACTAAAGAATTAACACAGCCGTGGCAACCACACTGACTTACTTTAGGCACCATTTATTAAATACTTTCTGTGGGGCAGGTACTGAGCTGAAGTCTTTTCTTAGAGTATCATATTAATCTTTTCTTCTTCTTTTTTTTTTTTTTGATATACGATCTCCCTCTGTAACCCAGGTTAGATCATAGTGGTGTTGTCATAGCTCACTGCAACCTCGAATTCTTGAGCTCAAGCGATCTTCCTGCCTCCACCTCCCAAGTAGTTGGGACCACAGGTGTGTGTCACCATGCCCAGCTAATGTTTTTATTTTTTGTAGACATGGGGTCTCCTTATGTATATTTCCCAGGCTGTTCTTTAACTCCTGGCCTCAAGCAATCCTTCCACTCTGCCTCCCAAAGTGCTGGAATTACAGGCATAAGTCATGACTCCCAGCCTGATCATATTCATCTTAATTTGAAAGTAAAGGCATGACTATCCTTATTTTAAAGATGGGGAGATCAGGGCTTCCAAGGGTAAGCAACTTAGGGTCTGACCTAGAGCAGCCTGAGTGCAGCCTAAGATCACTTCCTGCCAGCCCAGAGCAGTCTGATAAAACCCTTCTGATTGCATCAAAAAGTCAGCAAAGAGAAAAATCAGGAAATGGGGCTTTGCAAATGCAGTGGTTTTAGAATGATACCCATATCTAATTACCTGAAGAATCTTTGAGATTCCAGTAAATTCATTCACTGGGGTGGAAAGTCCCTCCTCATATCTGACCACAGGAATCTATCAAATAAGTTCAAATGATTAAGAACATTTTTTCACCCTCTGTTTTCCTGTTATTTTATCTTAGTCCCCCCCTCTCCTTGCCCAAATCACTAAGGACCTCAACCTTCCTTTTACCTACTGCTCAGCTCATCCCTCAAGGGCTGAGGGAAGTTGAGTACAAAATCCCAGTAGGATCCTCCAGCTTCTCTGGCTGGAAGCCAGGGCTATACAGAAAAGAAAAAGCAAAGACTTTCTAGCAAGTTCCTTTGAAGTAGTCTTCCCTCACTCACCTGCCTCTGATAACACCACAGGAATTATTTTCACAAGTGGATTTTTGTGCACTTAATTTTACTGGGTAACTCTCTCACCCTTCCCTGTCAAGTTTTATAAGGGCGGAGCAGAGCTCATGGTGTGTGCTCGTTAGCGTGAGGTGTTTACTACCAACTATGGAGTGCTTTTAGCTCACACCAGGTGTTCATGGATTAGCTAACAAATGAACACCCTGTTGGGTGTTTTTCTTACTTAAAAGCAGAGAAATGGACCTTTTGCCCCCCAGGGGACCATGCTGTATTACTGTAAAAATAGTAGCATAACAATAATAAAACCATGGATCACATGCAAAGAAATCAGAACAAGGCAGCTGGGACCTGAGTAACCCGAGGAATATACTGCCTGTCTCTCCCCAGTGGGCTTTTCTAGCTATTTGTATTCATGCAGTAATTTCCAGCATGTTTATTGCCAGTTTTCTTGGTTGAGTTTTAGGATAATCGTTCAAAGTATAGCATAGCTAGTAAGTGCCTATGGTGTTGGTCAGAGTGGGTGGAGATGGGAAATAAGACGGCATTTTGGTGGGCAAAGTGGCTTTTAAAAATATATCCAAGGCTCTTTTTTCTATATTCTGAAGTGTTTTGCATTCTGATGGGTCTTTTTCTTCTGCCTTGAGAGAATCCAGAAATGCTTTTTTAAAAAACAACAAAACACTGGTGTTTTTACAACACAAATACTTT
Source organism: Perodicticus potto (assembly GCA_963574655.1). Lineage (NCBI taxonomy): Eukaryota > Metazoa > Chordata > Mammalia > Primates > Lorisidae > Perodicticus > Perodicticus potto. The sequence goes on from CAUYRH010108020.1 coordinate 27,096, forward strand.
TCAAATAAACCGATGTCATGCCTTATTGTCAACAAACCACTGGTCGTGGAGAGACACCCTGAGAATAGTGACAGGGACTTAGTAAATTGCCTCAGTTCCCGGTTGCTTTTAGAAAAATAGATGCTGTGGACCCTTCTGGAAGTTAACCCAAGAGCAGCCCATGATCAGGACATTCTATCTAATGCTAGAGGAATTCTGTGTCCAAAACAGGAAAGCAGAAGTGGTCATTACATGATGTAAGATGTGTTACCATCAGTGCTTAGTGACCTAGGGCCGTTTCTTTTTCAAATAAGTGGCAAAATCATCACTTTTAAATAGTAGTAGGCGACAAAACTACTATTTAAAACTTTTGAAAGTTTTAAAGTTCTCGGAAAAGAACTTTTCAGAGAACTGGAACGTTCTTATGGACGCACACTGAACATTTTAGAGGTTCCCTCAAGATTAAGTAAGAGCAGGACTTCCAGGACAGGCCTTGGCGCTCTCATCACCCAGCTTGTACCAAAAGCAGTAGGCAATTTTAGCTTTGGAGTCATGAGCAGGGCACGATCTAAACGTACTTGAAGCAGCAAAACAGAAATGAACAAAACTGAGATTCTAAGAAAATATCAAGTCTAGCGTTGGAGTTTTGGGTGAGAGTGACCAAGGGAATTACAGCATGCTGGCGCGGTTCTGTCCTGTCAGAGGTCATTGGGTCCGTCTCTATTTTTACAGATGGAAACTGAGGTTTAAGAATGCCTCACCCTGACGGGGAAAGACCGGGAGAGGAACGGAGAGAGCTTCTCTCTCCCCACTTGAATTCTCTCCCTCTACTAGGAACTTTAGTGTTTTCTGTATTCTTTTCTGTAAATCAATTCTGTCCTACCACTGAGGGGTGGGGGGGGAAATAATGTAATGAAGAATAATAAAATACATGTATTTAAAACAAACAAAGAAAAAAAGAGTGCCTCACCCTAGAATCCGGATGTTTTCAGATGTGAATACAGGGTCCTCTCTGCACATCTCTTCATCTCTCTTAAATAGGGCACAGGAAGATGACTTGACAATTTGACAGAGGGTTGGTGATGATTATTTTAAACGTAGCAGAGATGTTGAGCCAAGAGGTAAACCGAAGAGGTTGAGTACTGCTAGGTCCTAAAATACCTCCTGTCAGGCTTCATGGGACCGGAGCTGATGGTGGCTGAGCTGAGTGCGGCTGGAACATCGGCCGCAGGTGGTCTTTACCTGGACAGAGGTGACCGAAAACACATGTGTAACACGACTTTCCTGGTAAGACCGAGACCATCCGTATCTTAGGGCCCCAGAGCTGGGGAGGGCCCCACAGAGCAAGCAGTTGACCTCAGAAGGGTTCAGCAACTAGTCCAAGGTCATGTGGCTGGTCAGGGATTGACCCAAGACTGGAATCCAGGGCTCTGTCCTCTCCAGCTTGTCACTTGGTGCCAGAGTGAGTTTGAGGAGCTTCCGGAGATGGAGCCGCTCTGTCTGAATGTGCCGCCACGCTGGCTGCCGCCTTTCCGGTTTGAACTGGGAAATGGCCAGGTCTGCGTTACAGTGATCTGCAGGGCTGGGCCGTGGAGCAATGCCCCTCTTCAGAGACCAGTTACTGTATTCTGTGGCCCATCACAGCCCAACTTAGGGTCTGCTTAATGTAACTAACTTCATACTGAATTTTTCAACAGGAAGTACAGTTCTCACTATACTTTCATAGGAATATCCTATGATGAAATATGGGAATATCCTAGGGAATATCCTAATGTTGAAACCAACATATCTTGCACTTGTTTCAGAGTAATTTACCGTATGCACAAGACTTGAATAGCACTGTAGTAGCAGAATTTTATTTTGAAAGGGAGCATGCAGTGGTAGAATGAGTTTGAGCTTTGAAACTGAACCATGTCCACCTTTACTGGTCAGGTGAGCCTCAGTTTCTCAAGCTATAAAGTGGAGCTAATATCCAATTGTTACTTGAGCCTTGCAGGCGTGTTGTCGGGTTTCAAGTTACTGTTCTATGAAAGTAGGTATCTAGTCCAGCTTTTATTGGCAATATTTGTTAGTGCTTCAAGGAAGCTGTGATGAAATTTTGTTTTTTGGTTTTGGGGTTTTTTTGGTTTGAACCCAACCACCCTCAGTGTATGGAGCTGGCGCCCTACTCCTTGAGCCACAGGTGCCACCCTGTGATGAAATTTTGTAATGTGAGGAACTTTAAAGGTAAGACTCAGTTATGTACTCCTTACAGTAATATTTCAATGTTGGTGAAAAAAAAACACAATTGTATCTTATTCAAAGATAAAAATAACTTATGCTCCCCCAAAATGATATTAGTTGTGATTCTTCTTGAAAGGTTATATCAATCCTAGGTTGATCTTTTCATATACATATGCGTGTATATGTGTGTGTCACTGTGTAGATACATGTGTGCTTGTTTATGGGAGGGGCGTGGAGACAGAATGAACTACTTTTCAGATACTTGGCCTACAGAGAAATTTGTACTGTTCCTGCAGTATATTAAGCATACCAGATTAATATATTAACTGCCATGTGAGTTGTATTTAACGTACACTGGCGTTGAGCCCGGGACCTTGTGAAGCATACATAACTCACATATCTCTTAACCTAATAAAACACCATGGCCGGCTCGGCGCCTGTGGCTCAATGGGCTAAGGCTCCAGCCACGTACACCTGAGGTGGCGAGTTTGAATCCAGCCCGGGCCCACCAAACAACAATGACGACTGCAACCAAAAAATGGCCAGGCGTTGTGGTGGGCGCCTGTAGTCCCAGTTACTTGGGAGGCGGAGGCAGGAGCCTCGCCTGAGCCCAGGAATTGGAGGTTGCTGTAAGCTGTGAAGCCAAGGCACTCTAGTCAGGGTGACAGCTTGAGGCTCTGTCTCAAAAAAAATAAATAAATAAATAAAACACCATGGCCCCAAGGAAAAAAATTTTTCTAGTGTGTGTAGCAGTCAATGTGTTAAATGTTTCCCACTGCCAGGGGGCTTTCCACGCTCCTCTTGTCTTTGGACAGCCTTCCACGGGAAGCTTTTCATGCCAGGACAGAGAGTTCAGCACCTAGGCAGCCAGGTGCAGCATTCTGTGGCCTCGCACCTGGCATCCAGCTCAGCCCAGAACTGGCAGTAGCCAGCATGAGAGCACTTCGGAACTAGTTCTGGGCATACCTCACCTGTGTGGCCACAGCTCAGGCAACAGCTCTCCCCTATGCCCCAGTAAATTAGGCTTTGTCCTTCCAGGCACAGAAGCCAGACACTTCACAGTGACATAGACAGGGCATCTCTCCCAGAGCAAGAAACACGTGGGCCCTTTCTCTGGGGCCCCTGCATTCACTGAGCCTGGACTGGAAGACCTCTCCTCTCAGAGATATACACATGGTACTAGGGTGAGACCTCCTCTTTCCTGGACCCTCAGAGCCTCAGAGACCTCTCTGTCCTCAGAACCCCCTCCCACTCTGGGTAAGGAGTTACATCCTCACTGCTTTGTCCTTCATGGAGAGCCTCATGCTGCCCGCCTCTTGGGCCCACAGGTTGAAGACTTAGGCTAAAGGTATCTTAGACCAGCCTGACAGAGTGAGGAGGGGGACAATCTAGCTATAAATATAAAAATGACCCTTTGATTTAAGCTATAAATATAAAAATGACCCTTTGATATAGTCAACCTGTACTTTTTAAAGAGAAATTTGATATTTCGGGAAAATACTTTGTCCACCGATGCCAGTTTAACCAAGGTAACAGTCTGAATTATGTAATTTTTAGTTCAGCTATTAATAGCAGTACTCTAAGCTCTCACCATTGCTCCTATAAAAACTCAGCTGACTTTACAAAATAGTCACTATCCTAGTCCTTTGTTCCCAAGAGGACATTACTATCTCCCCGCCCCCAATAGTAAAGGGAAGTAGAATCTGCAGTGAATAGTTTGTTCCCAGAGTGGTGCCCCAGTACAGGTTTCATTTGTTTAACACTGTTTATACAAAGGGCACATCAAAGTTAAAATATTTTAAATAGAATAATGCCAAAATATTTGGTTGCATTCTGAAGAATGGCTTAAATGCATTTGAGCATTTTGAATTTTCAAAAACTTCAGCTTTTAGGCAGACATGTTTTCCAAGATATATCCTCCTAGTGGGACTGGGAAATGAGCAAAAGTTTGCCCTATTTTCTCTTAATGATGCTCCTCTTTTGTGGTTTGCAAGTACTTTACTATCAAAGTTAAAACTAATGAGGGCTGTTTGTGTAGCTGACATCCTGCCAACCCCCTTTATAGGATGAAAAAGAAAGTGATATGCAAGTAAGTCTTATTGTAGGGAACTAATCCAAACCCAAAGCCCTCTTCCCCATCAGCTCTGTGAGTTCTTGGAAGACTGATGAAGCAAAGTTCATCACCAGGAGTTTCTTGCCTGGGTTGGTTAGAGGCTGCTACAGACAGAATTCTCAAGGAAGACTCAGTGAGCTTTGCCAGCACCCCTCTGGAGAGGTATATGACACCACCCCCCAAATGCTCACCATTGAAAAACTGAGACTTTGCCCATGAATGAACTCAACTAGCATCAAAAGTCCTGGTATTAGGAATTTAGTTGCTTTGTGGTTTGAAAAATATAGTGTTGCCCCTTCCTAGCTTCTGGAATGCATATCCATGTAAAACTTTCAGCATAAATATTTGTTGTTCTATTTTTCAAGAATATAAAGGAGGAAAAAAACACTTTCACTTTAGTAAGAATTTCCTATGGCCTAAACTTGAGGCTTAAATAATATTTCCACATTAGCAACGAGCTATGAGGGAGATTTTCCTATCAAAGGGAGTAGTTCTCATTAGCCACATGCCAGGAAGCATTTTTTTTTTTTTTTTTGATTAACAGACTTTGTTTTTTTTGTTTGTCTGTTTTTTCAGACAGAGCCTCAAGCTGTCGCCCTGGGTACAGTGCCGTGGCATCACAGCTCATGGCAAACTCCAACTCCTGGGCTTAAGCGATTCTCTTGCCTCAGCCTCCCAAGTAGCTGGGACCACTGGTGCCCATCACAACGCCCAGCTATTTTTTGGTTGTAGTTGTCATTGTTGTTTGGCAGGCCTGGGCTGGATTCGAACCCACCACCTCTAGAGTATGTATGTGGTTGGTGCCTTAGCCACTTGAGCTACAGGCGCTGAGCCCAGACTTTGTTTTTTAACAGCAGTTTTAGGTTCACAGCAAAATTGAGAGGAAGGTACTGAGCGTTCCTGTATATCTCTTCCCCTCCTCATTCATAAAACACCCTGTCATCAACATCTGCACCAGAGGGTTATGTTTGTTACAACCGAAGAAATATGCTGACATGTCATAGTCACCCAAAGTCCATAGTTTACACTGGAGTTCACTCTTGGTGTGGTGCATACTGTGGGTTTGGACAAATTGATTATGACTTGAACCCACCATTACCAGGAAGCCTTTAGCTCAGGGGTAGTAATCTGTTCACCACATCATTCAAAAATCATGAGTAGTTTGTGCATTCACATTGCTTATCTATACGGACAAGTGGAATTCAAAATAAGGAAATTGGAATAAATTTTCCATAATGAAGTATAAGTATTCCCAAGTATTGCAATATTTGTCTTTTGCAATATTTGGGATTATCTATATTGAAAATTTATTTACTATTCATCTAAAATTCAAGTTTAACTAGGCATTCTATATTTTATCTGTCAAGCAAAGCCAGATAGTCAAAACGAAGTCAAATGTCTTTACAATCAAGTGGGTAGGAGTGTTTCTTGAGAAGTTGGAAAGTATCTGGAGGTAAATAAGAAGACTGTAAATGCAGATTCAAATCCTTACCATAATTCTAGTAACATAAAATTATGTAATTTATAGATTAATAATGAGTCTCTAAACCAATGTGAGTTGTACTTTTCCAGCTCAAATTTTTTCCCATTAAGTTACATTAAAATTTTAGTGATGTTTCATGCTCATTTCTGATTAATTTTCAGTTGGCTATTAATCTTCACTTTTTATGTTCCCAGGTTCTAAGTTAATGATCTATTCAGGAATTTTTGACTAGAGCCCAGGGAGCCCACCGTGTGAGTTCTTTTGCAAAACAAAAAGCCTTTTTTTATTTTTTGAAACTTGAAGACTCTTATATTTTGATTAATCACCTACCCTAAGATATGTTTTATTTATAAATTAAGATTTCTATACAAGTATTTTTTTTGAAACTGGGTATATTTGTATTTATTTCCTCTTTAATAGCTTTTAATTGAAAGAAATCTCAAATATTGATAGCATAAGCAGCTCATTTTTTAAAATAAGCTGTTTATTTAAAACAGAGTGATTTAAAGGTTTTTGTTTTGCTGTGGGTCTTTTTTTCTTTCTTTGTTTTTTTTTTTTTTTTTTAGAGACAGAGTCTCACTTTATTGGCCTCGGTAGAGGGTAGAGTGCTGTGCCATCACACAGCTCACAGCAACCTCCAACTCCTAGGCTTAGGTGATTCTCTTGCCTCAGCCTCCCAAGTAGCTGGGACTATAGGCTCCCACCACAACGCCCAGCTATTAGTTTGGCTAGGGCCAGGTTTGAACCCTCCACCCTCAGTATATGGGGCTGGCGCCTTACTGACTGAGCCACAGGCACTGCCCTGTTTTGCTCTGTTTTTAAAGAAAATTACCTAATGGAAGTTCAGCTAGAAAGGAGTCCAAATGAAGTGACAAATTAAGATGCTCTCCCAGACCCCCTTGAGAAAGTGGGAGACCCAGGCTGAGGTGGCCTGAGAGTAACTCGTCAAAACTGCAGGAAGCCAAGAACGGAAAGTCAGTTCTTCAGCAAGCAGGTGGGCAATGAGCGTGCCATTCAGGGCAGAATGGCTCTCCCAGGTGATGTAGGTTGTTTATTTTGGAGATTTCACTTCATAACAGTGCAGTTGTCAGCTGAAGTTCCAGTATCCCCTTGAAAAATTAAGAACTCTTACTTTCTGCCTTGTAAAGTGATCTGATCCATTTAACCGACAGTTACCAGATCCTAGTCTGAAGCACTTGGGATTCATCAAGGAACTAGTCTAAGTTTCTGCCTATTAGAGTTAACATTCCATCAGAGAAGTCAGACAACGAATACCAAACCCAAGAAATAAGCTGGATAGGGTGTTAGGATGTAGTAAGGTTTATACTGGGAGGAGGGGAGAGCAGGTTGGGGACCTGGATTGGGGCCGGGAAGGGTTGTGTTTTAAACAGGGAGGCAGGATGGGACTTGCTGACTGTGGCATTTGAACGAAGACTTGAAGGAGATGATATAGCACAAAGGCCCTGAGTCCCCGGCTGTTTGAGCTGTGGTTCTCAACCCAGATGATTTTTCCCCCCAGGGAACATTTGCAAAGACTAGAGACAGTGTGGTTTGTCATGGCTAGGAGGCAGGTGGGGCGGATGCTACTGGCCCCTTCTGGGTGCAGGCCAGGGATGCAACTAAACACCCTACCATGCACAGGATAACCTCCCACAGCAAAGAATAATCCAGGTTGAGAAGCCAGGGCAGCTGGAGGGGAGGGAGCAGGAGAAAAAGAAGCCACCAGAGGTAAGCAGGCCTAGGAGGGGGGTGGGGCGGCCAGGTCTGGCAGAACCACTGTTACTCCAAGAGGATCAGGGAGCCTTGAAGGGTTTTGAGGGGAGTGAGGTATGATCTAAGTTTCGTTTTAAGAATATCTCTTTGGGTGCTGGGTGGGGCAAAGGGTGGGATGAGGGAGACCAGTTTAGAGGCTGTTGTGGTTATCCAGGCAAGAGATGGTGGGGCTTCAACCAGGGTGGAAGCGACTTTGAGACTTCTGTGCAGCTGAACCAGCCATTTCTAAATTTTGGATATCAGACAACAGGGATTGTTTGGATTCCAATCCCAATCTGTTCATTATTGATGAACAGGGATTCTTGGGATTCCAATCCCCAATCTTTTCGTTATTCTATATCATATATCTTATATGCTATACACACACACATATGTGGTTAAGTTGCCCTAGCAGGAGTTAGTTCTATACATAGGATACCTAATGCATTTTAACTATTTAAGAGGTTAGGTTTATGACAAAACAGCTTGACATAGGTGAAACACAATATAATCTTTCTGTGTTTTATCATAGTCTTGGCAAAGAACATTTACTCTTGCTAACAACTCTTCTGAGATCTACAAGTATTTCTCTAAACCACTTCTAAACCTAAATATACTAAATTATCTGAAAATGAGGCAAGGGGAGAATAAAAAGCCTGATGCCTAAAAGGTAGGAGTTTGAATTGTTTTCCTCTTTTAGAAATGCATTACATTTGGCTCGGCGCCTGTGGCTCAGCCAGCTAAGGCGCCAGCCACGTACACCTGAGCTGGCGGGTTCAAATCCAGCCCGGGCCCGCCAAACAACGACGGCTGCAACCAAAAAAATAGCCGGGCATTGCGGTGGGCGCCTGTAGTCCCAGCTACTTGGGAGGTGGAGGCGGGAGACTCCCTTAAGCCCAGGAATTGGAGTTTGCTGTGAGCTGTGATGGCACAGCACTCTATCCAGGGTGACAGCTTGAGGCTCTGTCTCAAAAAAAAAAAAAAGAAAAGATATGCGTTACATTCTTCTGATAGTTTTCTCTTACTTGTTTGGACCAAGCAACTGTTGGGATACAGCAGAAAACACCAAGAGATTCATCCTTTTACCAAAGGTCTCAGCCCTCTTAGCACCTCCTCCTCATTGAGATCCCCTGGAAGGGCACATCTCCTGTCCTGGGTCCAGTGGGGGCCATGGGGCAGCCTGCAGCAGTGTCAGGTCCTCACCCTTGGGATCAGGCCCGCATCTATCCACAAACCCATCACAGTTCATTTATTGCTGGGATACATTTAAATGCCCTCATACAATACCTCTGGGCTTCCATTAAAGTCATGCTGTTCAAGGGAAGTGGTAAATTAGTCTCTTCTTTCATGAAATAAAAGCTGTTTTTCCATTCCTTCATGTTTTTAAAGGAAGTTTTAAAATCTAGTTGCATTCCCAAGCTCTTCATTTGTTCTATCAGTATGGTTCTTGGCCCACTCAGCTGTGCAGAGCCAGGGGTGATTTCAGGGAAGAGCGCTAGGTATTCCAGATGAAAGTAGCAATGCTGGAAGGCTTCACCTTTTTTTTCACTTTCTAAGAAGTTTCTCCAACTTTGGTCCATAAATCATCAGCATCAGAATTCCTCAGGGCCATGTCAAAAATGCAGATTCCTCGGCTCTCTCCAGACCAATTGACCAGGGTGTCCAAGGGTCGGCCAGGGATCTGCATTTCAGTGAGTATTTTTCTGCATGCTCATATTTGAGAACCACCACTGTAGGTTATGTGACCAGGCAAGAAAAATGGCCTTAAAGGATGGGCCTGCTCACAGCAACCTCTCTACCACCTTGTTAAAATCATGGGTGGTATTCAAATGAAAACTGTGCTTCTAAGGATTTGTTTCCTAGAGGAAGTGGGTCACCACCTCATTAGTCTTCTCTTCCAATTAAATCATGTTTCTTCTGTACATTTTAACTTCTGTTCTTGGAGAATTACAGTGGACACTTAGCTAAACTGGCTGATGGTTTGGGGTCCAATTTTGGCTGACTTTAGGGGGCACTTTGATCTAGAAGATGGCTTGACATGATCACTGTTGTCTCATGTGATATTTTTTGGTTTTTTGTTGAACAGCAAATATGCCAGAGGATTACCCTGATCACTTCGATGATGTCATGGATTTTATTCAAGCCACCATTAAAAGACTGAAAAGGTCACCAGATAAACAAATGGCAGTGCTTCCTAGAAGAGAGCGGCATCGGCAGGCTGCAGCTGCCAACCCAGAGAATTCCAGAGGAAAAGGTCGGAGAGGCCAGAAGGGCAAAAATCGGGGTTGTGTCTTAACAGCAATACATTTAAATGTCACTGACTTGGGTTTGGGATACGAAACCAAGGAGGAACTGATCTTTAGATACTGCAGCGGTTCTTGCGATGCAGCTGAGACAATGTATGACAAAATATTAAAAAACTTATCCAGAAATAAAAGGCTGGTGAATGACAAAGTAGGGCAGGCATGTTGCAGACCCATTGCCTTTGATGATGACCTGTCATTTTTAGATGATAACCTGGTTTACCATATTCTAAGAAAGCATTCCGCTAAAAGGTGTGGATGTATCTGACCCCGGCTCCAGAGACTGCTGTGTATTGCATTCCTGCTACAGTGCAAAGAAAGGGACCAAGGTTCCCAGGAAATGTTTGCCCAGAATGGAAGATGAGGACCAAGGAGGCGGAGGCTGAGGAGGAGGAAGAAGAGGAGGAGGAGGAGGAAGGCAGCCGACATGGGAGCCTGGTAGAAGGAGATCCAGCTACAGACAACTGGACAGGAGAGATAAAACAGCCGTCTGGATTCTCCAGGGCGGTACCGATGTCACCAGAAGCTCAGGGCTGATGTTCCTGGTTGGCCGTTGCCATTGTTTCAGCAGATACAGTCCACTGTCACCGTCCCGGGCGCAGTTGCGGATGCACTTAACCAAACCAGCATATCTTCTGTGGTTTGTTTTCACATGTCTACAGACACCAGGGAAATGGGAATCCCGGTGTCACTCCTTGTCATTACGTTTTACTGCTGAAAGGAAGGAAGGTTATTTTCTGTCACACAGTGAAGACATACCCAGGAAAGAAGAGGAAAAACAAATCAAAATAAGAAGCAAAGACATAAGAGATAATAACCTTTGAAGTTGAAAGCTGAGGCCTGAGGTCTACTACAACCAGAGTTTTTGTGAACAGTTGGAGATTGATTTTGAACATGGTGTGTGGGGTGGGAAGAAATTGGCTAGGAATCAAAAAGGCTGTGCTCATGATTAAAAACAAACCTGAAGGTATTTCCTTTATGTCCTTGGAAACAAGAAACCAGTTGTGGTTTGCAGCAGCATTCTTGCAGGAGAGAAGTGAGGGAGGCCCCAGCCGCCTCGGGCAGGGAGCCGCCTCAGGCCTGTCAGTTTACAGAGAGACAGATGTTACATACCCAGCTCCGCTGATGCGTGGTCACCAGTGACCAGAGAAGCTACTCGATGCAATGCATCTGTTTCAGATACAGAAATATAGAGAATATTTATTGAGATTTAAGTTATTGTTATTTATTACCATTCACTAATGAGTTTCTCTTTTTTTCTCTTATTTATTAAAGTTTCTGTTCAAAGGTGCCAAAGTACATGTGCTCGCAAAGTGCAAAGAAAAGTGACAAAAGAAAATTCGAATTGGGAACAAGGGTCTATGCTTTACAAAGTATTAAAAAGTTTTTTGCTAGGCAAAAATCACTTACTTTACCTTTTTAAGAAAATCCATCAATTTGCCTCAGATTTCAGCATTAAATTTTCCTGATTTAAAAAAACAAAAAAGGGGGAGCATCCTGGCAGGCCCCCTTTCCTGGTGGCAGCAGAGACCATTGGCACTTGGTTTATTTCCCCGTTGCTCCATCACCAGACAGAAATGCCATATGCTCCGGTTGCTGTTGTATTTAAGCTCTTACCCCCTCCACATGTATCTATAATATGCATAACCATATATATAAAAGGTTGAATTCCTCTTAGTAGGTAGTCTACAATTTAATTTTGACCTTAAAGTAAACAATTCTATCAGGAAGCCAAGGTTTTGCCAGACACCGTGGAGACTCTTCCTCCATCCTGGCCCCCACTGCCTTCCTGGATAGCTGCCCCCACCCCGTGCAGTCTAGGAATCTATGGGGCGCCTCCTGACAGGGGGGCTAAGTCCTCTGTACGCTAGACTGCTCCTGGGAAGAAGGGGGCTGAGAAGGGTGTGGAGGACACCACCTCAGGCAGGGTGTCCACACGCACAGCCTCAGGCTCAGAGTTTGCCCCATTTAAAAGAGTAAGGAGGGGAGGAAGCAAGGGTGAGAACAGGATGAGAACAGCCGTTTCCTACATGTTTCAGATCCTGCATTTGTCTGGCACCTGACACAAGCACAATGCCCTAGGTCTTAGATTAGAGCTTGCTACACATTTCATAAAAGGAATCTCCATCAGGCAGGTAATCACCACCTGAGCGGTGCTTAGCCACAAAAGAATGACAATTTAATAATTAACCCACCAGCCTTCCTCAAATACTCACGTTAATTTTACAAAGTAGCCAAGCAGCAGCAGACATCCCCTCCACCTGCCCCAGAAGACCCTTGTTCTACCCCCTCCCACCGTCTCCCGGGGCCTTGTTTATAATCAGTCTGGCCAAAACAGTGACAAACCTAGCCATTCTCTGGCAAAGCACAATTTGGATATATTGCTGGGTCATCTATCCAATCCATAGAATCCTGGCAGAGGTAGGGGCCATGTTCCCAGTTTCCACCTTGCCTGGTCCCCAGCTCCCCATGGGGAGTCCCTGCCCAAAGAGGTTGTAGGATCCAATGGGGGTTGACAACTTGGTCTCAGCATCACCCACACAACGTAAAGCAGGTTTTGAAGGAAGCAAATTGCTTCACTAAATCCACAAAAGGGTAAAGTTTGTGATTTTTCTTTATCATTGCAATTACCATCTGATACAGTAAGGAGTGCACTTCTTTGGAAGTTCTGATTTCTCTGATCTGTCTTGGTCGTTTGTGTTATACAACCAAAGTTCTCTACAGACTTTATTTTTGTACAATATCATTTTGTAACTTTTTACAAATAAAAACTCATTTCTATCCCTCTCTGTACTCTTGTACTTCTGGGGTGCTGGACCAGGCAACCATCCAATGAGGGTTTATTATCAGCCGCCTCCTCATAACACACAGTCCACTGAATGGTCAATGTCATTGCCCATCAACTTCCTAAAGCCAGTCACCACCCAGGTAAGAAAAATCTTGCACAATTGTCCTTTACCTATTTATTCCACACACATTTAAGGTGTGTGGATACTGTACCAGGCACAGATGAAGGCACAAGGGATCTAACAGTGGCCAAAACAAAAATCTCTACCCTATGGGGTTGAAATTTTATTTGGAGGGAGACAGATAGTATTCCAAAAAGTAAAATATGTAGTGATCTAAGCAATGATAAATGCTAAAGGAATACAAACAGGATACTACACTAGACAATAACAGGGAACCTGCTTTAATTAGAGGTGTCACTGAGAATGAACTTCAGAAATTTTGCCAACAAATAAAAAAGAGTGATGCAGGCAGAGGAAGCAGCTTGTACAAAACTCTTAGTTATGTCACAGACCACCTTGTGACTATTAAAAGGTGGCATTGCCTGAAATGCACCTCTTTGCAATGCACGCTGTCCCTCCATTGGGGGTTTGGAAGTAGTTACTGGTACTGACTCACGGGCCCAGGCATTTAGAGTCCTCCTGCCAGGGCTGCTGGAAGAGGCTCAAGGGCAATACTGAGGCCAACCGTGTTTTCTTTGGTCTAAGCCAAAATTCCAGTACCAAGTCAATGACTGGGAAAAGGAACAGAAAGATGGCAAAACTCCTGCTTACATCCACTCCCTTTTTCTTCCAAACTGTATCCAGGATTACTAACAGGGTGAGATGTTCCTCCCACACACACACACACACACACAAAAGGATGTGCTGGTTGTCTGATCAAATCACTTTGGAAAACATTTGAGTTAAACAACCTAAACCCAATTTTTAAAGTTTAAGAGAGCTGTAGAACTTATCAGAGCCTTCGATAGACCAATGAACATTTTAATAGTCCAGGAGTATAGTGTGGACAATTTCTCTGTATGAACTTGACCATAAAGCCACTCATTGTTGTATTTTCTTTCTCATAACACCTGGTGACCACCCCTGGAATCTACTTTGGGTCACATTGGGTCCTGTAAGCTTCAGGGTGAGTCAAAAGTTGGACTAGAGATCAAGAAAGAGGCAGAAACTGTTGGGCAGCTCCCCACAGAGCAGACACCTCTCTCCAAACACACATACATACATACTCTGGGTATTTGGACGCTGGTGTCTTGCTCAGCATGAATAACAAAATGAATAACCTCTGATCAACTTTAGAAATGTCATTCAACTGAGAAAGAGAGAATGTGTTGAAAGATGGGAAATCTTTAGCAACATTAAAAAAAAAAAAAAAAGAACTTTCACCATGCTTCCCCAAAATCCTTTCTGGGCTCAAGTTGTTTCCGACCCTGGGTGCTGTGCCTGGCCTGTGGTCCTGAGGACTTTCTCCACCTCGCAGCATTCCTCTGGAGGCAAGGCTGCGCCTGCTGGATGCAGGGCTCTGAGGACAGAGGAAGAATCCAGGCTGGCAGACTTGGACACCAGGCCCCCACAGAACTCCCGGGCTACGGAGAGGCTCTGCAGCCTGGTATGCACTCAGTGCAGGTGGTTTAAAAACACTTTTTGAAGAATCGATTTGCTTTCAAGATAAAAGTTGAAAATCAGAATTTCCTGAACCTAAGTCTCAAAAACAGAAAGAGCCTTCTTCACACACAAGATCCTCCTTGGTCTACAACTGATTTTCACTCTAACATCAAAATCATGAAAGGCAGAGAGCCCAAGACATCCCCTCCTTACAGCCCACTCTTGCTTCTCAGAGCACAGTGGCAGTGAAGGGACACAGGCCTCAGCGCTTTTCCATCAGGTAATGAAATGTCTGAGCCCAAGGTGTCTTTTTGGAATACACTTTGGTTAACAGAGGTGCCACTGCAATCCCATGCAATAGTTAACTCATCTTTAGTCTTAGTCACACAACATCCTGAATGAAATTAAAACAAAATGCGGCCAAGTCATCCCGAAAATAGACAGTTGGGGAAATAAAGGGATAGTACACATTTACTTCCATATGACAATTAATATGTTGCTGTGGTCCTGGGCCCATGGCAGCTGAGCATCATGAGGGTGGCAGCACAGGCTGGGGGAAGGTGTGACATGTGAGGACAGAGATATGGAGAGCATGCTCAAGGGCCTGGGAGGGAGCAGCAGAGGAGAAGAAAAGCTAGAAGGAAAATGAGTGAGAGAGAACATTTCAGGCACCCAGTTAATTTGAGTTGCAGACAGACATGCATAATTTCTCAGGACAAGCATGTCTTATGCAATATTTGAGACATGTGATGGGTAGGACATACTCATAGTATTATAAAATATCTGAAATTCAAATTTAATTGGACATTCTGTATTTTAATTTGCTGATTTTGGCAAGAAAAGAGACATTTGGGCCAGATCCTGAGTATGAGTAGGAATCTGTCACGTGTATAGGGGCAAAAGTAGGGGCAAAGGTAGACTCGGGTAGGGGTCAGACTCTAGCCAGCAGGAACGGTGTGACCCAGAATGACAGAAGGGCACTGCACATTTAAGGAACCGGGCCAGGGAAATGGGCTCACTGTGCTTAAGGGCTATGATGCTTTTAGGGGCTCCAAAATATTTTAATTTAAGCATTTTAAAATCAGAAGGAAAAATGAATATAACAATAATGAGCATATCATAGTAAATCAAGCCTGGATTATATTCATCTTTATTGCAATGCAGTCATATAATTTTTGATTTTTTTTTTTTTAATGAAGAAAGGGCCCATAAAGGCAAAAGTGCCTAGAGCAGCCCCGGTGTGCTGTCAACAAAAATGTTCTGTGTCCTATGCTTCAAGTTTCCTTCTAGTTTTTTCCTTTCTCATTAATCATTAAAGCTAACTTTGTCCTTAAAAAATAACCACCAAAGGGGCAGTGCCTGTGGCTCAGGGAGTAATGTATCAGCCCCGTATAGTGGGGGTGGCAGGTTCAAACCTGGCCTTGGCCAAAAACTGAAAAAATACAAACAAACAAACAAACAAACCTTTCCACCCTTCAAGTTAGATTGTTTTCTCAAGATATTTGCATTTACTTCCTCCTAGGGAAGCATAAACCTAAGGCCAAGCCATTAATATTCTAAGATTCATTCATGATTTTCGAGAAAGGACAATATGAACCAGATGTCCCAGAGCAGCCTGGCCGTCCGTCAAGTGAATGGCAACAGAGAGTCACATGGGAGGTGCAGGGATGGATGGATGATGAGAGGGGCAGAGAGAAGACTTCAGGAAATCAGAGAACCAGTGGAGTCAGTGATAAGAACAAGGATGGGGTTTTTGAACATGCGGAATAGATTATTTAACTTGAGAAATTCTTTAAAGTGGTATGTGTAGGGGGGTTTAACTCACTCCCTGCTCTGTGCCTGGGTCTCATTCATTCAATTAATTATATAGCAGCTCTCTCTTGCCAGGGGAGGATATAAAGATACAAAGACAAAGCCCTCAGGGGGCTCCTGGATTACAGAGAAAGAAATAGAACATTAAAAAGTGCTGAGGGCAGTGTTAAAGACAGGTAGTAAACCATGGGAGCTTCAAGGAGGGACAATAAATCCAGCTGAGGCTGGGGTGGAGGGAGAGAGCTACCAGGGAAGGCCTCCTGGAGGCTGCTGCCTAAACCAACTATTACAGGGCGAGTGAGGAATTCCCCAGAGAAGGGCTGGGGGAGAAGAGGGCATTCCAGGCAAGAGGGACTGCGGAGCTCAGCCATGACGATTAGACACAGCCCTGGTGCCATTGGCTTGGGAAGGTGGAGCCTGCAAAGGACCAAGGCCTGGAATGCAGGACTAATGAGCTTCCCTGGGCAGGAAGGAGAAGGGAGAAAAGCATCCCCTGGGAAAGGCAGCTGCGGGGTGAGGGCATGCAGGGATGAGGGCAGGGAGCCCTGGCTCTGCCAGTCATTGTCCCTGTTTGGGGAAAGGATCACTTTGATCTTCACACCTGCTCTCTCCCTCATCAAACCCGCAGCCTCCCCAACCCCACTGCAGCACAGTCTCTCAAGGCCTCATCTGTGCTACTTGAGTTTTCCCTCAGAGAGCCCCTCTCAGAGACGTTCACTTGCTAAGGTCAAACTGCCTCCCAGACCAGTGTTCCTACGCTGCCGGTGGAACTCCAGGAGGCATGCATGGAGGCAGAGATTCCTCATTCTAAAAACTGGGGCAACGCTGCCTGCTACAACACACATTAGAACATTAAACAAGGCTCTGAGAAGGCCTGCTGGGGGAAACACTGTTTTATTTCATTTAACCCAGGGTCTCACAAGTTTATTTGCCCAAGGAGCATCTCTTGGCATCTGACCAAAGTGTTCTGCTGAACCAACATGGGGAATGCTATTCTGGAACCACAGGAATGAATCTCTGATGGAAGAATTGCAGACATCAGCAGGTAAGTTATTACTGGGCAGGGGGATCTCCCAGCCCACACTCTGTGTAAAGGCACCCTTGACCAGAGGGACCTCTCCTGCCTCATTCAGACCAATGAGCACTCAAACTCAGCCATGCTCTCATTCCTCCCTGAGCTGGAGCTGAGGTGACCAACCTGCTCCCAGCCTCACTCTCCACCTACCTCCACTGCACCCAACCCAGCTGGCCCTGTGTGGTCCCCAGCTGTGGCCGTCGTTAGTGCTGTTCACCAAATAGTTACAAACCCCTTTCACTTCTGGGCACCTGGGCAAACCACACCTTTTGGTACCCCTGGGGCTGACGGAGGCCAGTGACTAAGCCAAGAGCGTGAGAGGACATGGCAAGAGAGACATTATGTTCTGAGCCTACCGTTTAGTTGCTGTCATGAGACTATCTGGGGCCTCTTCCTGAGAGCTTGACTAGCAACAGTCAAGATGCTGGCTACTCGGCCAGCCCTAAGTGACTATGAGGAGCAGAGCCCTGCTTGCAGCCCAGAGCAGAACGGTGTGCGTGAAAAGTAAACTTGCGTTATGGAGCCACTGAGATTTGGAGGCTGCTTGTCCCCATGGCTTATCTTCACTTCACCTGACAGATGGCAGCTGGTGTTATGAGGAGAAGTGTGATGGGCCCTGGACAGGACGAGAGCCAACACAAAGGCCACGGTGTTGAGGGTGGAAGGAGACAGAGCAGAAAGTAACCGAAGGCAGGTCATTCTGCATCAGATGGGAAGCCATGGAAGGCTTTGAGGAGCGGCATGACAGAATCTGAATGTCTCCTTAAAGGATTATTCTAGAGGTTTTGTTGAGGCTACACAGCAGAGGGCTAAGGCAGAAGCGGGGAGACCAGCCAGGTGGCCAGGAGGAATCCACACATGTGATGACGCTGACTTGGGCCAAGGTGCAGCGATGGCAGTGCCACAACAGGGTCTCAGGACAGGCTCAAGATTGGATGTGAGGAGGGCTCAGTCAGAAGGCCCCTGGGTCTGACCAGTGCAGCTGCCTCTCTGCAAGGTCAGCTGGGAGAGGCAGGAGTTCCCTCCTGGACCTTCGCTACAGGGAAGATAAGAAGATATGCTCCCTCCTGACATCCCAGCTCTGTAAGGGTAAGGCGGGAGCCGGGGCAGGCGAGGATCTGAGGGAGCTGCCAGCCCCAGGCCTGGAATGCCAGTAAAGTGCATGCCCAGCGGGTTGGCTCACGTTCTGGGATGGCTCTGCCACCGCTCCCTCTGACAATGTTTAGCATAAAATAAAAAGTATGGCTTTCAAATGATCCCACGAGGAAGATTCTTGAGCAAATATGGCCAAAGCCTCTCTGCAGAATGTTCTGGAGAGCTGGGATTCCATCCACCTCCAGCCCCACACTGAGGTTCAACCCGACCGTGGCCTTGCCCTCCTTCCAGGGCCCCCTGATGCTGCTGCCACACAAATCTCTCAGACTGCCGGTCAGCGCCTCCACTGTTTGCTTCAAACAAAGCCTTTTCTAGTTTTTAATTTAAATTTGTTTTGTTTTTGACCCTGAAACCTTCCTTTCTAACCTAAACTCAGTCCTTCAGTCAGTATGGATGCCCTATGGAACTTCAAAATACACGTAGAGCTTTTGGTATTTTTTAGGTTGTACCCTTGCCCAAGTAGTCCCTCACAGCTTTGGTGCTCCGCATTCTCTCCAGTTGGTACTTATCGTTCACTTCATGGTGATCCTACAAGCAAAGCTCTTCGTGTGTGGGTCAGACTGATGGCATGAACAACTTTTCTGGTAGACAGTTCTTTCAGATATGAAGATAAGATTGCCCTGATCATATGTTCTCTGCTAAGTTGAGAGCTCCTTGAGAGGAAGGGCCTTGCTCATCTTCAGATCCTGACGAGCCTTGGGCATCTGTCTCATAGCTGTAGATGCTCAAAAAGCATGTGCATTTGTCAGGACTTTTGTCTTACAAGTAACAGAAACCCAACTCATGGGGCAATAAAAAGGAATCGATTGGCTCATGTAACTGGAAAGTCCTGGGGTGGATGTGGAGAAAAAGCTAGACCCAGGTGATCAATTTATGTTATAAGGAATAGGCACCCCTCCCTCTCTCCCACTTCACTGTCTTCCTCTGTATATCTGTCTCAGACTGTTTTGTACCATATGTAAAGGTGTGGAGCCCACTGTCAGAGTTTCTCTGATATATCAGATATTATGTTTCAAAACAACATTATGAAATCCATATCATCATGGTTCTTGTTTCATAGATGAGGACATTGTACCACAGTGACTTGCCCAAGATCACACAAGTTGGATGTGGAGCTTGCCTTGGGATACTTTGAATATGAATAAAGCCCTGTATGCAGGTGGCAGAGTGGCACAGTGGAAGGAAAGAGCAAGGATAGCTCCATAGAGGAGGGGACCGGACCCTAGGCTAGGTCTTAGAAGATGCCTGGGTATCTGCTGCTCATCACTGGAGGGGAGTACACAGTGTTAGGACAGCTGGAGAGAAGACTGAGTAAGTGAGAAAAGGCATTTGGAACAGCCTCATGGACAAGGAACAGCCTGTGCTTTAGCACAGATCGGTTGTCAGGTGTGAGATAATAGTTTTGTTTGCCACCATGCCCCCAGCACCTAACATAGTACCTGGCACAATTTCAATACCAAGTAAACATGTATTGAGTGAAGAAGTTAGGGAAGAAAAGTAAAAGGGAAAGCTGAAAAGATACGCGGGGTCTGAACCAAGGAGAGCCTGCTTCAGTAGAGACTTGGGACTTTATATAATAAGTAACTTTATCTTATAAGCCTATCGAAGATAATTACATCTATGCAGAACAAAGACCACTGCAGCAGCAATGTGGAATGGAGCTCGGAGTAAATATGAGCAGAGGCAGAAAGACAAGTTAGAAGGCCACTGCAGTGGCCCAGGAGAAAAAAAGCAGATTTAAGGTCTTAACCCAGGCATGAATAGTTGGGGTGGAAAGGGAAGGAGAAGTACATTTCCAGCACAAGAAAGGTAAGCAAGAATAAGCTACTGGACTTGGTAATAGGTTAGACTTGAGGGTGAAGGGGAAAAGTGAAGTTGTGACTCACCCCAGGTTTACATTTGAATGGCTTGATCCATAGAGTGGCCACCATTGGTGGGTGCAGCAGGCACCCCTGCTTAGCAATGCATCCTGTGTGCCAAATGTGGTTTATTTAAGATGTCTGGGGACATGAAGGTGACAATGGAGTACAGGCAGTTGAGTCCCAAGCCCAGGAGAGAAGAAAGGGTTACAGCGAATTTGAGGTCATCAGTAGCCGAGTGACGATGGACACAAGGAGTGGATGAGATCCCAGAGATGGAGGGAGAAGAGCAGGGGCCCGAAGATGAGCCTGGAGACACCAACATGTGAGCTCCCTGGCCCACCACGGTGCCTTCCCTGATCCACTAACATTACTGTTTGGTTTTTTTTTTTCTCAACAACTGAACTAACCAAAGACAGCCCGAATGTAATTTTTCAGAGATCACCTTCCTCCCCACACCACCTTGCACAGGTAAAAACATCATTTTTTTTTCCCCTTAACACATAAAAGATATGAGAAGATATTTTAAAGAATATGTAAATGTCTTAATTTCTTCACCATCATGAATATCTTGTTCATTAACTTGAATTCACCAATTTCAATCTTTGGGAAATCTATGACTACATAGTTTTGTAGAGGAGAGAAAGCTTTGTCTTCTCTTAAGAAAAAGGATGTGCCCATCCACATGGGGTTTGTGGGCAATGGGAGCAGAGAGTGTGCTCACTGGTGTGGGTGTGGTCAGTGGCCTCCCATTGAGGAAGGCCATGTCTGGAAAGGGAGCCTTGGCTTGGGGACTTCCTGCCTTTGGGCCCCATGACAAGACCCATTCAATGTTACCTTCCCTTCCCTACATGCCCCCTTTAGACATTAGATTCCTGGTGTTTACACCATGCATGAAGGGAAGGACCCTGCTGTTTCAGTGTGACGTTCCAGACCTTGCCATGGTGATTTCCCACTGGAAATTAAGTAATCCACCTTCTGCTTTCTTCTTGGTTTTGGGAGTTTGGGGAGGATGGGTCTGCCCCTGGACTTCCCCTTGATTAAGTAGGCCAAATGCACTGACAGCCGCTCAGAAGTTAGCAGCTCTGACAGGCCACTGGCCTCTGTCCCACTTACATTTCCCCAGAATGACATGAGCTCTCCTTTTTTAAACTGAGTCTCTCTACTTGGCTCACCTGCCATCTCTTTCCACAACCCCCTCCTCCTTTCTCCTGAGTCTGCCATGAAATTAGAATTTAAATGTCAGTAATAAACAACCTTTCTAAATTAATATTTTCTAGTTTTTAAGATTTAGGGATGGTGTCTTTAGATTTTGACTTCTAGATTGCAAAAGGGGTACTCAGAAAAATGATAGTATTAACAGCTGAGTTGAATAAGTTCCTTAAAGTAACAATTTCTGGATATATTTTGCAGAGTCACAGCTTAGAAAAGCAAAAGCTCCCAAATGGTCTTAAGAATGAAACTGTCCTCTGATGGGAAATCACAGGAACTTACAAACATACTCTCTCCATTTTTCTAACCATCCATCCAAATGCAGAGATGGGAAACACATATAGTGTAGAAAAGCGCTGATGTTGCTGGGGCGTTGCCTGGCCCCTGATCCCAGCCAATGTGCATGTGGGCACACGCATGCACCCATGCACATGCACACAGCAATGGGGATGACAGATGGGGACACAGCCATGAAATCAAGAGGCGGCTGCTGAGACCTGCAGGTAAGGTAGAATCCACACCAGCCTGCAGACCTGCTCTGCTTTAACCACACCCCCAGGCTTCATTCTGCCTTTCTGACAACTCCCTGAATTTTGCCTACCCTACGGATGGCCTTTACTGACATGTAGTTTCTCCCGGAGACCTTGGGTCCTTAGGATAGATAGTGTTTATAGTGCCTTCCGCTTTCCTTGTATCTCATAAGGATGACCTCATTTAATCCTGGCCAAAACCTGGGGGAAGGCAATTAGTCCCAAATCCAGTTCCCATAACCTGCCTAGGGCCAGGATTTAAACCCAGGGGAGTCTGACTCCAAAGCACCAACATTCTCTTTCCATCACACCCTCTGACGTGAGGCAGTTTCATTTAACAGATGGTGGGGTGAGTTACAGAAGTCACAGCCACCAACTGAGCAAGGACGTGAATGAAGCAGAATGCTGTTTTTTGCTCAGCTGCCTGACCAACACTTGTATTTGTAGGATGGACACAGCAGTACAGAGGGGCAAGCAGTCACCCTCAAACCAGAAGGTCAGGGGTTCCATCAGGCCATGGCACTTGTAAGTTTGGTTGCCCCAACTTAAGTTATCTATATCTGTTTTTGCCTCATCTATAAAATGATGACAGTGTCTTCTTCTTCTCAAGGGTGCTATGAGGATAAATGAGTCAATAGAAATGAAGATTACAAAATTTTCTACAAATCATATCATGCATAAATACATGTTTTTGTATGTATGTATGGATGTATGCCTGATAAAACAATATTTTAGGGACATTTAATTCATTTATTAGCTTTGTTTTTTGGTTGTAGTTTGGCCGGGGCCAGGTTTGAACCCGCCACCCTTGGTTTATGGGGCCAGTGCCCTACCCACTGAGCCACAGGTACTGTCCCATTTATTAGCTTTGCTTTTCAACATGTTTAATTTCTCTTGGCCTCAGTTTCCCCATCTGTAAAATGTGGCTATAGGGCACAATGACCTGTAAGCTGACGTCTAGCTCTGACATTCAGCAGCTCAGTGACTCTTCCTGACTTCTACCATGCTTTCCAACCAGGCCTTGGTGCTAAGAAACCCCAAGGATGGGGCTCCCTTCACAGAGCCATGTCTCTCCACAACCAGGACTGGGCTGAAGATTAAAGAGCAAAAGTGCCCCTCGAGAATGTTCAGATACAAAAAACGTGATAAAGAGAGATAATAAACATATTCCTTCAACAATATTTATTTATGGTTCAGCGCCTATAGCTCAAGCAGCTAAGGCACCAGCTACGTACATGTTATGGCGGGCGCCTGTAGTCCCATCTACTTGGGAGGCTGAGGCAAGAGAATCACTTAAGCCCAGGAGTTGGAGGTTGCTATGAGCTGTGATGCCACAACACTCTACCCAGGGTGACAGCTTGAGGCTATGTCTCAAAACAGCAAAAAACAAAAAACATTATTTATGAATGTTAAGGCACATGTGGTATTTTGGGAATAAGGCTAAGCTCAAGAGACTGTCTAGAGGAGGAGAGGAATTTCAAATAAATGTTTTCCCAGGCTGCGCATGATGCTTCATACCTGCAATCCCAGCATTTTGGGAGTCCAAGGCAGGAGGATCACTTGAGGCCAGGAGCTTGAGACCAGCCGGAGCAACATTGAGAGACCCCATATCTATTATAAAAAAAAAAAAAAAAACAGAAAAATTAGCCTGGTGTAGTATTGGTGTTGTATATCTGCAGTTCCAGATATTCAGGAAGTTGAGGGAAGAGGAGTTCTTAAGCTCAGGAGCTTGAGGTTGCTATGAGCTATGATGATGCCACTGCACTCCAGCCTGGGCTCCAAAAAAAAAAAAAAAATTTAAAAATGTTTACCCAGGTAATTATTTCATGAGGCTGTGACACGTTCTATGGGGGAGTAGGACTGTTTGCCAGGAAATTATATAATTGCAGGGGGGATCAGGAGGACTTCCCAAGGAAATGACATTTCAAGCTAGTTCTTGAAGAATGATCTGGATTAGCAGGGCATGAGAGGGGGTGGAAGAGGGGGTGAATAAGGGGGTGGAGAATGTTCTAGGCAGAGGATGTCTAGTACAAGATCTTTTAAAAGGAGAATTCTTAATGTATTTGAGTTGCTGAAAATGAGCTGCTTTGGTGGTGAGAGGGAGAGCAGTGCAACATGAGTTCTTGATAAAGACAGGAACAGGTCATGCAGCGTCTTCTAAGTCAACCTTAGGAATTTGACCTCTAAGGGCACAGAGATGGCACTGGAAGGTTTTGAGCTACAGAACCTATTCCAAGTGATCCCTGTGAAAGTAGTGAGTGTGAGAGGGTTGTGGGAGCAGGTGCAGGGAAGCCATCCAGGTGCTGGTGCAAGGGTCTAAGGCTGGAGCCAGGGGCTGGCTGTGAAAACAGAGAAAAATGGAAAAAGTTGGGGTAAGAGGTGGAAGGCTCAGGACGTGGTGTTGATTGGTTGTAGGAGGGGAAGAAAGAGGGAGGTGACTCACCCACTGTAAATTACACCCCATTGTTGGTGCTGGTACCTTGCACCCAATTTCCAGACAAACAAACCAAGTCTCTGAAAGGCTGAGTGACTTGTCCAGGCTGAACAGTTCAAGGAGGGATTCCTGGAACTCCCAGCTCTTGGGCCATAAGGGCATCAGGTTTGTCCCAAGGGATTTATCCTAGGTGCTATCATGATTTCACAGAAAATAGTGAAGGTCTGATTTTACGTGTGTTGAATTCCAACCACGGACACGGCTAAGGCCATATGACGAGAGGGGACAGGAGCAAGTGACATCATGAGTCAAACAGAGTTGCTATTCAGACATGTATGCAGCCTCCTTACAGGATCGCCTAATTATAGATCCTGAAGAAGTGCGGTACAATAATACACTGCACAGAAGCTGATGAATAATTGTCAGTGGGCCAGACGGCCTTGTTAATCTGACTTGATATTTGGAAGATAATGAGGTTTTTGTGGGAATCTTTTAGCTGAACAGGGCACAAATCTTTTATGTTTAAGAAAAAGACCTGTTCATCAAACACCTTTTCCAAAGTAGCACAATTAAAAAGTATGCCTGACCTTAAAGCTTTCTCTCCCCATGACCCAAAGAAAGGGGACACAGAGGTCACAAAGTTCATGTAAATATGTGTGCATCTGATAAGAAGCAAGGCATTCACATACCACTGCTCCTCTGATTGCCCCGATCCAGTGTGATATGGCCAAGATGAACACTGATTTCTTTCTAAGTATTTTGGTTTCAGTGACTATGGTTAATAATTTTTGCAATGTTCCATGATTGTATGAAGCAGAGATCAGAAACTGAATCTTTCTGAGATCAGGGCCAAGCTGTTCCAGAGCACTATGCTGTCTCGGGACAATCTGAGCCTGGGGGTCCTCACAGACACAAGGACAGTGGCCTTTCGGGGCTGCTGTGGCAGCTCCTGTATACAAAGTGTCTCGCACAGGGCTTGGCTCAGTGTGAGAGCTTAACACATGGGCAATGCAATGGGTACATGAAAAATTCAGACTGGAATTAGAAGATGACATGAATGGAATATAAAATTCTGATTTATTCGGAATGGCTGAACCACATTTGAGGGTCACACAGACATTTGAGCTGTTATTTAACATGAAGCAGAATCCTAATCTCCACACTCTCAAAAAGTTCACTGGCTAAAATGTCGCTGGTTCTACCTGTGTCCCTCCTCTCCCTGAGGGATTCTTTCTCTGTTCCTGACTGCCCTAGTACTTGGAGGTCTGGCTATGCTTTGGGCCCTTGAGAACACAGTAGCTGTGGAGAACTTGAGCAATAATAACGTCAGTGCTGTTTCTGGCCTCTCCTGGGTTTTGCCTTCCTTCAGCGGACCAACATTTATCATACATTTATTTGTGCAGATACAGCACTAGATAATGGCTCTATCAAAAAGTGTAAGACATGCTTGTTGCCATGATGCGGTTTAGGTTCCAGTGGGGAGAGAGGCTTTTAAACCCAGTCAGGATTCACGGGAACAGGAGCTAAATAAGCAGGAAATTCCAGCTGTGGGGAAAGATGGAGGCAGGGGTGTGTAAGAAGGGCCTGCCTTTCCCTCAGTTCCATCATCTGAAGAAGACCTGTGGGTCACCCCATTAGCCAGTGTGGTGAGAAATGGGTTTTTCCAGGTGAGCATGAGGAGAAAGAGCTCAGGGTGGTGGAAAGAGCACGCCTGAGGCCACAGATTGGGTCACTTTAGTCCCACCAGATGGACACAGGGCAGAGGCAGGGCTGGCCCCCTCAGGCTGACACACCAGGCCAAGCCCGGCCCCTTCTCCTCACCTCACCCTGCTCTCCTCAGTGTATCACTTTCTTTCACCCTATCCTTAGCTCCTGCCACCCAGAAATTTTTCTCCAGATGAGAGGACTGGCAGTCATCTCGCTCCCTTGTGTAATCAAATATCTCACTCTGAAGATATGCTCAGACTCCCTGGCCTCCACTCAGCCCTCCTGGTTTACAGTGTGCACAGCCAGCCAGCCCCACCGGTTTCTAATTAAAACGGAACAAGTGTTTCTCTAGACACAGAACCATTTCTTGAAGGAGAAACAACAGGTTCCTCTAAGGTTGGCCTTCAGGTCTCACATGGACAAGCTGTTTGTGAAGGAAAGGCAAACAGGCTGATTTTCCAAAGCAAAAATGGGCTCTATTAGAGTTATTAATTATCACTATTACTATTTTAGTGTACTGCTACCTGATACTGACCATAGAGAACTTAAAATATGTCTCTGGAATGGCATTCCATTAGATGAAAAAAGAAATCCCATTATTGTAATGTGTTGGAGCTGAAAAAATAAAAAATAATTTCCTGTTCCCCTCAGGTTATAAAAATTTACATAATCTTCTCCAGATTGATCACATTCAGCACCATGCTATGGAAATGTAAACATTTCTGAAAATAAAACAGCTTTTATAACTAAAAGTTTGAAAAAACAATCAACCCAAACCCCAAAGCCATCTGTGAGTGAACACATCCCTTGCCATGGGGTCTGTCCTGCATTTCCCAGCCCAGAGGTCACACACAGATGTGGTTCCCTGTAGGCAGGGGCTATATTCAAAATATTGGATAGCCATTACAGCCCTGGGCAAGGACTAATCAGAAAATGGACATTGGACCTGGCTCTGGAGCAGGGTGCCAGAGGCTCTGCGGTGACAGATGGAACCTTTTGAGCCAGATTATAGGGAGGTGGTTGGGGGGGGGGTGCTCCTGGGAAAGTGGTCCAGGGTGTAGGAGACACTAAGGGGTCTCAGGGACGCTCTTCACTGGTCACCATTTGACAAGTGGTAGGGCTATGTCAACACACACCTACTAAGTAGTGGTCCTGCCAAAAGATACTGGGCAAGAACCACAATGAGAGAACAGTTGGCTGAAGGACTGAGGGCCTGCTAAGAGGGCGACCATGACTCGTTCTCTTTCTATTGCAGCTAGACCTTCTGGTTTTTCATGGGAAGTTAAAAATCTGTATTTCATTATGGCAAATAATGTGCATTAGAGAAAAATAATGCCGTGAGAGCCAAACCAAATAGGTCTGCACACAGACATTGTACAAATTCTGGTGGACAGCATGATCAAAGCAGCCAGGGCCACAGGGATGCATGGCTTCCACAGAAACACGAACCCCCCAAAATTGTTTCAAAAGCCTCAATTTCCCTCCAGCCTCACTGTCCCTGTCCTGGTTTAGGTTACCTCCTGCCTCGTCTGCTTTTTTACAACACACTCTACACAGATGTATCCATACCATCACAGATACACCCTTCTTTTAAACTCCCCCTCCTATTGTATTGGCTTGTCTACCTCACCCAGCAGCTCCACCTTGTTTATTGTTGCATCTGCAGGGCCTAGCATACAGCTTGGCACCTAACAGGCACAAAAAGAGAAGGGAAGAGGGAAGAAAAGCTTCCTTCAGTCAGTTCCAGTCCCTTTAGTATCATGGCAAACAGCGGCACCTAATCGTGGTATGTGGTACAGCAACCCGGCTCTACCTGACCTGGAACACGACTCATATGGCCAAAGTAGAAATATGTAAGAATGTGATATTTAAAGATTTCATATCCTAAGAGACAGCATCAAATTGAAAGATGTAACAAGGACACCTGTAGTAGTCACGGCCACCATGTCAACTCAAACTACTGAAGAATTTTTTTTAATAAGCACATAGCTCCAACTCTTAAAAGTTTTTAGAAAATAGAATTTAAATTTCTTCTGAAAATGTACGTGCTTCGTATGTCTCAGGAGTTGCTCTTAAAAAGAGAGCATTCTAGTTCTGAAAATATAAGTAGTTCGTATGTCTCATGAGTCATAAGACATCTCTTAAAAAGAGATGGTCCTTGTTTCACAATTATGTGACTGTATCTACCACTACAAAGCTGGATACACTTAAAAATGGTTAAAATGGTAAATTTTATGTTATATGTTTTTAACCCAATAAAAAATTTTAAACAAATATATATCTTTCTTTTAAAACCACATACACAAAGGGTCTTCTGCCACTCTTCTTCTTCAGAGAAGAAGCAGCTCTTCTTATAATAAAGAAAGCTGGCATCAACACAAGACAGACAAGGACAAGGGGAAATTGAGGTGACACCCATCTCATCCCTCGGTCCTTGCATTTCATGGTCCAGTCTTGGAAACACCTGTGCCCAAGGATAAATAGTTTCTCTCTAGTTTTTATGATCCCATTCGGTTGGGATCATGTCGGGTTCATTATTCATCCAGTAAACATTTATTGAGTGCCTCCTACTGAAGCTCTTGTGGATATGATTAAAACATAATTTCTGCTCTTGAATTACTCTAAGTCCAGATTCTAGTGAATGTATTTCTAATATACTTGGAGTTGGAGGTAAGGTGGGTGCCTGCTAAGGCCCAGCTTCTCTGTGATTCATCTATCTTTAATGACATTCTCATGCCTGGTTATGAGATCATGGCCAGGCCACAGGAGAGACCTACAACTGTCTGGTTATGAAATTCACCACTTTCTTTTTCACTTCCAGGTATGACAGCATCCAATGTTATCTCTTCAGCTTCTTCCTCGCTATGCCCTGCTCTGACGACAAGAGGTTCTGGGCTTCCCTCAGGTGGTAAAACAAAAGCTGAAGGCAAAATGAATAGTAGAGGCAGCATGCATCTGTGTATGTCCGGTAGGCAAGAAACATATCCCACTCCTAAATCTAGTCTAAGCTATGAGGTCTCTGCCTTCTACACTCACTCCAGGAAATTTTTTATCCTCATATAAGCTCCTTGGCAAGGCACTTTTTCATATATCCCTAGCATTCCCAGTGTCTTGGTAGGAATTAGATTGAAGGATATTAGACTCAGAAAGCACAGAGTAAGAAACTTCATATTATAGATGAATAAACTAAACTGAAAGAAATTAGCTAAGTTCCCAAGCTCACGACAGATTACTGTCCAAGGCTGGACCAGAGCACAGGTCTCTGGATGCCTCCCATAATCTATGCTAAACATGAGATACCTTCATTAAGATAATGGAAGCAGACTTCTCAGCTCTGGCTGGTACAATTTCAGGAAGGAGAGTCTGGTCACATAATATTTAAAAAGTTTTTCCTGGCGATTTTAAATGTCTTTTTGATAACTCTTTGGATTAAGGTAATCATACAACTACTATACCAAATAATCAGTACCAATATCCATGTACCACATATTAGACTCTGGATTTTGTACAGAAAGGCAGAGGGGTTACCAGGAAGACCCCACTCTGGTGACCAGATGGTGTTCCAGCCCCAGGTCTCATGCTGTGAGAACTTGGGCAACAAGAGCAAAGAATTGGACATCATCAGGACCCGATTTAAAACATCCCCTCATAGTCAAACACCACAACCAAGCTGGTTGGTGAGAATTTCAAGTACCCTTCTCCAACAGCCAACTTGGAGAGCAAGATCCCAACCTTAAGTTCAGCTTTCCAGATAGTGGGATAATATTGGGTGTCACTTTGACTCTAGAATCTATTTCTATGCCTCAGTTTCTTCATGAGTATAAGACTTCATTGTGATACTCTGTTTAGGTTACTCTGACAATCAAAAGATATCTCTACTATCTTATAGTACCTTGCTTCTTAAAACACAAAGTATGGGTGTTCCATTTTATAGGCAGAAAAATAGAGGATTAAGAAGCTGTGTGTGCCACACCTTTTGGGGGCAAAACACGATTGTAAGAGGGACTTTACCCAACAAATGCAACCAGTGTAACATGGTTTCTTGTACCCTCAATGAATCCCCAACAATAAAAAAAAA
>CAUYRH010108021.1:0-14330 GCA_963574655.1 Perodicticus potto
GGAGGATCACTTGAACTCAGGAGTTCCAGACCAGCCTGAGCAAGAATGAGACCCCGTCTCTACTAAAAAAAATAACAAAATTCGCCAGGCGTTGTGGCAGGTCCCTCTAGTCCCAGCTACTTGGGAGGCTGAGGCAGAAGAATTGCTGGAACCCAGGAGTTTGGGGTTTCTATGAGCTATGATGATGCCACTGCACTCTAGCCTGGGTGAGAGAGACTCTGTCTCAAAAAAAACAAAAAGGGTGGCGCCTGTGGCTCAAAGGAGTAGGGCACTGGCCCCATATACCAGAGGTGGTGGGTTCAAACCTCAGCCCTGGCCAAAAAGGTGGATTGCCTGAGCTCATGGGTTCAAGACCACCCTGAGCAAGAGCAAGATCCTGTCTCTAAAGAGCCGGGCCTTGTGGCGGGCGCTTGTAATCCCAGCTACTTGGGAGGCTGAGGCAAGAGGATTGCTTAAGCCCAAGAGTTTGAGGTTGCTGTGAGCTATGATGCCACGGCACTCTACCAAGGGTCTCAAAAAAAAAAAAAAGAAATGGAAAGGAAAGGCTCAGAGATATTCTCAGTTTGCCCAGAGTCCAACAGCAGGCAAAATTAGACAACTATTGGACCTCAAAGGTCATTCAGTTTCCACTACACCGTTTTGCTCCTCTGTGTCTCCCTCCACCCGCCACCCACCCTGCCCCTGCAGACCTTGCAGTTGAGATCAGAATCGAAGCCATAGCGCAAAATAGCTTGAGGGTCTGACATCGTGGGGACTCTCACAGTCCTCTCTTCATCCAAGTAGAAATCCTTGAGGGAAGTCTTTCTGGAATCAAATTTTGTTAGCCACTGCCCTGGAACGAAATGAAAGGAGTACCCTGAGTCCCAGGAGACCAGAGAGGCAGTGGGACCATGCTATGTCTTCAAAGCATATTATTGAAAATCATCCACTCTATGCCGGGCGTGGTGGCTCACGCCTATAATCCCAGCACTCTGAGAGGCTGAGGCAGGTGGATTGTCTGAGCTCACTGGTGCAAGACCAGCCTGAGCAAGAGGAAACCCATCTCTACTAAAAAAAAGTAGAAGAATTAGTTGGGCATTGTGGTGGCGGGCACCTGCACTCCCTGCTACCCTGGAGGCTAAGGCAGGAAGATTACTTGAACCCAGGAGTTTGAGGTTGCTGTCAGCTATGATGCGAAGGCATGCTAGCCTGGGCAACAGAGTGAGACTCTGTCTCAAAAAAAGCAAAATAAGGTGGTGCCTATGGCTCAGTGAGTGGGGTGCTGGCCCCATGTACCGAGGGTGGCGAGTTCAAACCCAGCCCTGGCCAAACTGCAACAACAACAACAAAAAAAAAAAGGAAAATAACCCAACTAAAGGAATCTTAGTTGTCAGAGCCTCTGACACATCAAGGAATGGCTTTACATCAGCATATGTGGTTTGGACGACAACATTTCCAGAACCTTAAATACTTCCCACAAGCAAACTCAAGTGGAAATAAATTGATTTTGTCAATGTGACTATCTGGATCACACAAGTTCTATGATAGCTTACAAAAAAAGTAAACGCGTGTACACTTCTACAGCAGTGTTTCTGGGAGACAAAATCTAAGGAGGTCAGAGCAAGAAGAGATCTCTGAGATCCTCTGATCACCCTCATAGCTAGAAACGTGCTGAAGCCGAAGAGGTGAAGGGACTTGTCAACACTCACAAAGTGAGCTGATGACCAAGCACCTTTACTGTGGCCTGTAACATACTGCACCTGTAACGGTTCTCACTGGAGATCGGTGCTTAGAGTAGGAAGCCTGCAGACTTTTCTCTAAGCACTTAAGAGTCCACTCTTACTGCTGCCTGATGGACAGTTACCAGGCATTTTAAGGGGGAGGTTGCCTAATCGCATACACACAAGACCTTATCTGAATGGGGCTGGCCTCATGCTGGGCCTGTGAAATGATCGCTGGGTACATCACCATAGCCTAAAAGCAAGATGTTGCTCAGCACCTGCCGTGACCTAGTTACAGTTCTAGGGTCATTATGAAAATAAAAGACAACATATACAAGGTATCTATGAAGTGATGTGTATTACCCTCACATTAAAGATGGAAAAACAGGCTGGCCGGGTGGCTGACACCTGTAATCCCAGCACTCTGGGAGGCTGAAGTGGGAGGATTGCTTGAGCTCAGGAGTTCGAGAGCAGCCTGAGCAAGAGTGAAAGCCCATCTCTACTAAAAATAGAAAACTTAGCCAGGCATTGGGAAGCTGAGGCAAGAGGATTGCTTGAGCCTAAGAGTTTGAGGTTGCTAAGAGCTATGATGCCATGGCACTCTACCCAGGGTGGCAGAATGAGACCCTGTCAATAAAATAAAATAAAATAAACATAAAATAAAATAAAAATGAGAAAGCAGGCTGGGTATAGTGGCTCACACCTACAATCCTAGCACTCTGGGCGGCTGAAGAGGGTAGATCGCTTGAGCTGAGGAGTTCAAGACCAGATTAAGCAAGAGCGAGACCCCATCTCTATTAAAAATACAAAAATTAGACTGGGTGCCTGTGGCTCAAGCAGCTAAGGCCGCCAGCCACGTACACCTGAGCTGGCGGGTTCGAATCCAGCCCCAGCCCGCCAAACAACAATGATGGCTGCAACCAAAAAAAAAAATAAAAAAAGAAAAGAAAAATTAGCTGGGTGTTATGGTGGCAGCACCTGCAGTCACAGCTACTCAGAGGCTGAGGCAGAGGATAGTGTGAGCTGAAGAGTTTGAGGTTGCTGTGAGCTCTGATGACGCCACAGCGGCATTCCACCCAGGGCAACAGAGTGAGACTCCGTCTCAATAAATTAATAAATAAATAAATAACAGAAAGTTTATAAAACTTGTGCAGAGTTCTAGAGCTAGTAAAGACAGAGCTGATTCAAAAGCCAGAAATCTAACACAGTTGCCTAGCTTCAGACAGGCCCGATGTTCACTCTTTTCTCTCTGCTGTTCTTCCTCCACAAGCTCTCACACTTTGTAGACATCTGCTTTGCTTTACATCTGATGACAAGCGACATGCTTCAGGCAAGTGCAGTTCTCCGAGCCTCCTGCATTAGTGTTGGGCAAGGTCTTTGACTTGCCTTTCCCAGCCCCACCCCACCCCACTCCCGCCGAGCCCTGCCACCCACCCTTGGTCAAAAAAGAAGTAGAGAAGCCCTCACCCTTAAAGTAAGCCACTCCGAGAAGGAGAATGCTGATTTCACTGGGCACTTCCTTTGTGGACCTAGCGATTTTCCCTTTCATTTGGGCCTGCACCCAGCCATTAATCTCCTGAAGATCCACACGAGGGTTGCCGGTCAGGATTCTTGGCCTGGTCCCATATGACTTTTCCAGTGGAGCAACAAAGCCGGATTTTATCCGCAGCTCTGAGAAGAGGTAGAGTAGATGTCAAAGTATGAGAAAGAAACCAGCATCCTCTCTCTGAAGGCACGGCAGGCCCAGATTCTGGTGTAGCCCTCAACAGGTCCGGACTTCCTGCCTAGTGTCTTCCCATGACTTGCCAGAATGTCTGCTGCCTTCCCCAGGCACTGGACAGGGAACAGCAGAATTCGCTCACTGCTGTTCCTCTTCACATTAACGCCCTCCCCACCGCTCCCACTGTCTCCTGCAGTCACTTCCTTCTTCTGATCCTCTTTGGGCTCACAGGGCTCTGCCTGCCCACCATTACCTGTTGTTTAGAAAGACTCCCCCAGCATGGAGCACAGAACCCACACTCCTCAGGCAGCACAGGCTGGAAAGGCGACTCACTCTTCTCAAGGATGATCCGGGAAGCACTCTTGAAGTTCTTCTGGGCATCAGTGACGGTTGCGAGGAGTTCCTTATAGGTGCCATGGATGTCTGGGTTGTTGATCAAGTCATAGTAGAGAGCCCGGTGAATAACAGATTCTGTTTGCTGCTCAGCTCCTGCCAGAGAGACAAGGGCATGAACCTTGATAACTGCCCAGCAGGGTCCAAATCAGGTCTTCTCCCAGGACAGGGATACCCATACTCTTATTCTTTTTGTCTGCTGAGAGCCTGAGTAGG
Source organism: Perodicticus potto (assembly GCA_963574655.1). Classification (NCBI taxonomy): domain Eukaryota; kingdom Metazoa; phylum Chordata; class Mammalia; order Primates; family Lorisidae; genus Perodicticus; species Perodicticus potto. The sequence continues at coordinate 4,030 of CAUYRH010108021.1, forward strand.
CTGATTTTAGAGATATTCTTGATAGGCTTGGAATTTTAAAGCAATGGAAGAAATAGTGACTGTATCCTTAGAGATTTTCCAAAAGTAGATTTAAGGCATCAGGCCTAAAAAGAGATGAGGGCAGGAAAAGACTATTTTGCAGTTACCTATTTATTAGTTTCCTCTGTGAACTCAGCTATGACCCCAGTGAGGGCAAGCCCATGCCTTCCTTGGGTAGTTATATCCTCAGAACCCAGATGACTGGCAGGCACACAATAGAAGCTCATTTAAGAAATGAATGAATGGTCTCAGTAGCTCAGCAGCTAGGGCACCAGCCACATACACCGGAGCTGACCGGTTCAAAATCAGCCCGGGCCTGCCAAACAACAACGACAACTACAACCAAAAAATAGCCAGGCATTGTGGCGGGTGCCTGTAGTCTCAGCTACTCCGGAGGCTGAGGCAAGAGAATCGCCTAAGCCCAGGAGTTGGAGCTTGTTGTGAGCTGTGTGACGCCACCGCACTCTACTGAGGGTGATAAAATGAGACTGTCTCTACAAAAAAAAAAAGTAAGAAAAAGAAATGAATGAATGAATGAGTAGCCAGGAGTGGCAGCTCATGCCTTTGATCCTAGTGGTCTGGGAGTTTGAGGTAGAAGGATTGCTTGAGCTCAGGAATTAGAGACCAGCCTGAGCAAGAAGGAAAGAAACCCCTGTTTCTACCAAAAAATAGAAAAATCAGCCAGGCGTTGTGGCAGGTGCCTATCGTCCCATCTATTTGGGAGGCTGAGGCAGGAGGATCCCTTGAATATAAGAATTTGAGGTTGCTGTGAGCTAGGCTGAGGCCATGGCACTCTAGGTGAGGCAACAAAGTGAGACTCTGTCTCAAAAAACTAAAAAAGAAGAGCCAGGTGCAGTAGCTCACACCCGTAATCCTAGCACTTGGGAAGCTGAGGCAGGTGGATTGCCTGAGCTCATGGGTTTGAGACCCGAGCAAGATCGAGACCCTGCCTCTAAAAATAGCCAGGCTTTGTGGCGGGCCCTTGTAGTCCCACCCACTCAGGAGGCTGAGGCAAGACAATGGCTTGAGCCCAAGAGCCTGAGATTGCCGTGAGCTACGACGTCACAGCACTCTACGAAGGGTTACAAAATGAGACTCTGTGTCAAAAAATAAAATAAATAAAAATAAAAAAGAGAGATGAATGAATGAGTGTCAAAAAGGGGTCTTCACATGTGTGGTGCCCAACACCCACCCAGTGAGTGAGGAAATGTATGTGTGCAGCCCTCAAGATCCCACTTCCATAGATAGGTACCCTCTGGGGCCAGCCCCCTTGAGCTGAAGTATCTCCAAGTCTTAGAGAGCCACATATGTACAGAGGCTGGGTGGGGCCCCGGGGGTCTGTCTGGGACTGTCTGCATCTAAGCACTCACCCAGTGAGAGGGCAGACAGAGCCGTGGCCACACTGAGTGGAGACAGGAGCACGTTGGTCGTGGGGCTCATACTGGATCGTACACGGTACAGATCGTAGCCAAAGTTGGAGACGGCTGCTGCCAGCTTGTTCACAGGGACCTTGAAGAAGGGGTCCTCCTCCTCCACTGGTGCCCCTGTGCCATGGGGGTCTGGGGAGCCCTGGCAGGAGACAGGAAGTCCTGGATTTGAGTACAAGGACCAGTGTAGATCAGCAGTGAAGAACTTGACTCTTCATGGCTTTGCATGGGGTTGTGTTCTGGCCCCTTGAGGCTGTCCCTTCTAATTTTGGTACATTCAGCCTAATGTTAGAATGAGTTTGCACTCCGATTATGGATGAGCTTTCTGCTGGGGAGAGGCAGCCCAGAAGAGAGATTAGCTGGCCAGGTTTAAACACTTGCAAACTGTGAGCTGTCAGCCTGTGACACATTTTTTAAAATAATGGCAAGGAACCTTGAAGAAACCCTGTTTTCAGGCTAAACTAGGCCACCGTCTGCTCAACCTTGCTTACTACTCCCAGGCCTCGATCTAGACCCCACCCCCACCTCGAGCCCACATGTCTTTCATGGCCCTGGTCAGCTGTCTCCTCCTTCAACACAGTTTTTTTGGTCTGGTTTTTTTTGAAGCAGGGTCTTACTCTGTCACCTGGGCCAGAGCACAGTGGTGTCATCATAGTTCATTGCAACCTCTACTCCCAGGTTCAAGTGATCCTTCCACCTCAATCTCCTGAGTAGCTGGGACTACAGATGTGTGCCACCATGCCCAGCTAATTTTTCTTACTGTTTTGTAAAGACAGGGTCTCATTATTACCCAGACTGGCTCAATCACAGATTTCCCCTGACTACTCTAACCTGAAGGAAATGTTTGCTTTTCTGACATTTTGTCAGAGTCAGCTACTACTTACTACTTATCACCTGCCAGGCTCTTTGCTAGTTCTTTTCATTTGTGTTATTTCATTTCATACTTGTCAATGTATAGTATCTCAAAAGATTGAGTACCTAAGTCTTTTGTATTTCCATCCATCCCCAGCACCTACAGAGTAGGTATTCAGTAAATGAGAAATAAATGAATGGTCACAGGGCTCCCATAAGGATGGGTGTTTTTGTCCCATTTATTTTTATTTATTTTTATTTTTTTAAGAGACAGAGTTTCCCTTTGTCGCCCTCGGTAGAGTGCCATGGCGTCACAGCTCACAGCAACCTCCAACTCCTGGGCTTAGGTGATTCTCTTGCATCAGCCTCACAAGTAGCTGGGACTATAGGCGCCCACCACAACACCTAGCTAATTTTTTTGCTGTTGTTGTTGCAGTTTGGCTGGGCCGGGTTTGAACCCGCCACCCTCAGTATATGGGGCCGGTGCCCTACCCACTGAGCCACAGGAGCCGACCTGTCCCATTTTATAAGTAAGGGAACACAGAGGTAAGAGTGATCTAAGACCCCCCTAGTCTTACAGAGCTAGTGAAAGATAGAGGCAGAATTCAAACTCAGACCTCACAACAAAGTCCAGGGCTGCAGCTAATACATTCAGCTGCCCTTCCCTCATGTGACAGGCACCTGCCCACTGCTCCCCACCATGCGTACAGGCTTCCCTCCATGTGACCTGGGTGCCCACTCCCAATCCTGTCCCCCATGCTGCCCACTAAGGGGGGGACTGGGAATGCCGATGCCACCCCCACTCCAACCACTGCTGACCTCCTCCAGGCTACCGTCAGTGTTCTGGCAGCTGCTGTGCCCGAGGAGGGCTCCAGCCCAGAGGAGTAGCACGAGGGCCTGCATCTTGGGTCCTGCAAGAAAATCACAAAGCACAGGCTTCACCCACCACCCTGCCCCCCAGGGAGCAGGGCCTGGGTGGGGCTCGGTACCTTTCCTCAGCTTCCCCAGACTAGAACCCAGCTAGATGACTCCTCCTGGCAGTGTCCTCCCATCCCTCCACCTCAAGGCCACGGTCACAACATGAGTTTGTGCTTCCGTCTTTGTCAAAGGACCCACCTTCAGACCTAAAGCTCCAGAGCAGTGAAGCCCCAGGGGGCTCCTCTCTGTGTGCTCCAGGCTTCTTCCTGGAGGCAGCCTGCAAACTCATTTGATAGATTTGGGGTTAATGTCTCCTAAGAGAATGGAGACAAAACCCAGTTCTCTTCCATCAGAATCCCCAAATACCAAGAATGGAGGTGTCCAGTCCAGCCTCTACTCTCTCCCCCCAAAATTTTCAAACTCGCTTCTTAAAATTCTGTGGCCTCAAATCTGTGGCCTTGTAAGGAATCTCATTCCCTTCCCAGATAGTCCCATATCAAGAATGTTTCCTTTCTTGGTCAGGAGTGTAGGGTCTAGGGTCAGATAGCCTGGGTTTAAATCTCAATTCTGTGTCCTTTTCCTTTGAAATTTCAGGTTAAAGTAAGAATACAAATAACCAGGTCATAATATTTGAGTTTGTTAGGTAGATTCCCTCTTGTAGTTGTGTCCCACACCCAAAGGGTAGGCCATACGCCCCTACATTGTGCCTATTAAGTGGGACGACCCCAAAACCCCCTCTCTCCCCCGCCACCTTTTTTGAGACAGTCTCCAGGTCAGACTCGGACTCCTGGGCTCAAGTGAGTTGAGTAGCTGGGATGACAGTCACATGTCACTGTGCCTGCCTCAGTTGTGTCTTACTGGCTCTCTAAATCACAATTTTTTTCTCTTGTAAATGGGAAAAAACAGTACTTACCTATTGTTATGGGGATTAAATTAGATAATGCTTTGACAGTGCCAGAAATACGTAAGCTCTCAAATGATCCTGGGACCAAACTATGTCTCCCTTCAACTAGGATCCTGCGGCCTGACCTTGGGTGAATGCCCTCTTCCCCTACCAGTTCAAAAATAGCTTTTTTTTTTGGAGACAGAGCCTCAAGCTATCACCTGGATAGAGTGCCGTGGCATCACAGCTCACAGCAACCTCCAACTCCTGGGCTCAAGCAATTCTCCTGCTTCTGCCTCCCAAGTAGCTGGGACTACAGGCATCTGCCACAACGCCCGGCCATATTTTGGTTGCAGCCGTCATTGTTGTTTGGCAGGCCTAGGCTGGATTCAAACCCACCAGCTCAGGTGTATGTGGCTGGCATCTTAGCAGCTTGAGCCACAGGTGCCGAGCCCAAAAATAGCTCTTTTTTTCTTTGATTTTTTTTTGCAGTTTTTGGTCGGGGCTGGGTTTGAACCTGCCACCTCTGGTATATGAGGCCAGCACTATACTCCTTTGAGCCACAGGCACAGCCCCCAAAAATAGCTCCTAAGGGGCAGCGCCTGTGGCTCAGTGAGTAGGGCGCCAGCCCCATATACCAAGGGTGGCGGATTCAAACCCGGCCCCCCGACCAAACTGCAACAAAAAAAAGCTGGGCTTTGGCTCAGCACCTGTAGTTCAAGCGGCTAAGGTGCCAGACACCTACACCTGAGCTGGCAGGTTCAAATCCAGCCCAGGCCTGCCAAACAATAATGACAGCTATAACCAAAAAATAGCTGGATATTGTGGCAGGCGCCTGTACTCCCAGCTACTTGGGAGGCAGAGGCAGGAGAATCGCTTGAGCCTGGGAGTTGGAGGTTGCTGTGAGCTGTGATGCCGCAGCACTCTATCCAGGGTGACAGCTTGAGGCTCTGTCTCTAAAAACAAACAAAAAAATAGCTCTTAAATCCCAGGAGCTTTCTTTCCTTCAGGCTAAAGAATGCCACTTCTTTTTTTTTTTTTTTTGAGACAGTCTCACTTAGTTGCCTTGGGTAGAGTACTATGGCGTTGTAGCTCACAGCAACCTCAAACTCCTGGACTCAAGCAATCCTGTTGCCTCAGCCTCCTGAGTAGCTGGGACTACAGGCATGTGCTACCACACTGGGCTAGTTTTTCTTTTTTTTTTTTTTTTGAGACAGAGCCTCAAGCCGTTACCCTGGAGCATCACAGCTCACAACAACCTCCAATTCCTGGGCTCAAGCGAGTCTCTTGCCTCCGCCTCCCAAGTAGCTGGGACTACAGGCGCCCGCCACAAGGCCCAGCTAATTTTGTTGCTGTTGTTGCAGTCGTCATTGTTGTTTGGCAGGCCCGGGCCAGGTTCAAACCCACCAGCCCCTATGTATGTGGCGAGCAACCTACCCACTGAGCTGTAGCAGAGCCTAATGGCGCTTCTTTTTTTTTTTTTTGAGACAGAGCCTCAAGCTGTCACCCTGGATAGAGTGCTGTGGCATCACAGCTCACAGCAACCTCCAATTCCTGGGCCCAAGCGAGTCTCCTGCCTCCGCCTCCCAAGTAGCTGGGACTACAGGCGCCCGCCACAACGCCCAGCCATTTTTTGGTTGCAGCCGTCATTGTTGTTTGGCGGGTCCGGGCTGGATTCGAACCCGCCAGCTCAGGTGTACGTGGCTGGCGCCTTAGCCGCTTGAGCCACAGGCGCCGAGCCCTAATGGCGCTTCTTGGTAAGACCACCCAAGTCCCTTCACCTCCACAGCTGTAGCCTTATATGACCAGGCTGAACCACAAGAGAAAACTCTGAAATCTGGGTGGAGGGCCCCACCCTCCTCTATTCATCTTATCTCTGAGTTCACCATGGAGTCAGGATCCTGTGGAGGAGGTAGAGGGGCAGAGAATGAAGGCAGCTGGGGTGGTCCACAGAGATTTTCCAAGAGACCTTCTGGTTAGAAAGTGGGACAAGCCCTCAGCAGTCAGAAGCTTCGGCTGGTCCATGTCCTCCCCTCTAGCCATAATGCCCCATCAGGAACTTAAAATCTGAACTACTTTGTCTCCCCTGGCCCTCACCTCCCTGGCAGGACACATACCCACCGTTACCCTTCATTATCCTTGGATGTACTCACAGGCACCACCCCGACGGCACACATACTTTTCTGACTTCCCAGAACAAATTGGATTAGAAAATGTGGTGTTGCAGTATGTGATTGTTGGCTAAAATCCTTAAAATTAAGTCTGATAATCCACTGGACAATATTGTAGAGCGTGAAAGGCAACAAAAGATTGCCTCTGAGTTTTCTCAGCTTAAGGCAGGAACCACCCCAGCTTTCTTTCTAAACCCCAATCTGGAGCTCACGTCTCGGAGTGAGAGTTCCACGGAACCCTGTACTCTCAGCCAGCAGCTCTCCTACGTGCCACTCAGGGGGAAACCTTCCCTCAAGACCACAGAAAAAGCTCTCTGCTGTATGAGATAAAGACGTGGACACCACCCAGGCTTACGGCTGCTCTCCACCCTGCAAGCCCCACCCAGAGCTGGCAGGAGCCTCCCTGGCCTGAGCCTCTGCACAGTGATTTATTGGATCTGCATGGAAGGAGTCGACAGGAAAAGATGTTGGCTTTAGTCCCTCTGGCCAGGCAAGGAATTGAGAGAGGACATGGGGGTCATCCTGGCACAGTGTTCAAACAAAGTAAATTCATGATTCAAATGCATTTGAGGGTGGGACCTTAGTCCCTACAGAGCCCAAGCCCCAGATCAGGTGACCATGGTCACAATGTGGGTCAAGTAGGGTGAGGGAACCTGGCAGGGGCAGGCACCCGGGTCCAAAGCTGGCCTGGACTAAACACAGGGACACACAATATTAATGTCACATCTTTGAACGTTTCACTTCCAGCCCTAGAGATTAGGGAAGGGGAGAGTTTTGTTTTGGGTTTGTTTTTTGTTTTTTTTAGACAGAAGCTTGTCCTGTTGTGGCTAGAGTGCAGTGGCCTCCTTGTAGTTCACTGTAACCTCAAACTCCTGGTCTCAAGCAATTCTCTTGCCTCCCAAGCAGCTGGGATTACAGGTGCCTGCCACCACACTCAGCTAATTCTTCTATTGTTAGTGGAGACAGAGGTCTCATTCTTGCTCAAGCTGGTCTTGAACTCCTGAGCTTAAGCGATCTTCCTGCCTAGACCTTCCAGAGTGCTAGGGTTATAGGCATGAGCCACCATGCTTGGTCCAGGGAGAGAGAGAGACTGTTGAAAGCCCCCAATAAGAACAGTAAGGGTCTGCATTGGGCCCCTCAGTACACACAACACCCTGTCCAAGGAGATTCTTCTATGGATTGGGGCTGGCTACCATTGGTTAGTCAACCGCATAGGGACACTAATGCCATGCTGTCCAAAGGGCAGTATCCAAGCTAGACTTCTGTCCTACCAGGTGGGGGAGGGCATGGGGAGGAGGTCTCCCTGCTGGGCCAAGATCTGGCTTTATTTGTGCCACATTGCCCAAATTAAGAGACACAGAACTGGGATTGTGCGATTCCAAGCTAAGAGGATAAATTCAAGCCAATACATATGTTTCAGATTAAACCCAGTTATGAGACAAACACCATTCCTCCTCCTCCCCTGCCACTCCTTTTCTTTCTCCTCCTCCTCTTTTCCAGAGCCACATAGCCTTGAAGCCACATGGCAGTGGACCTTATAGATTGTAGAGGGAAGAGTATCTCCCTCTCCCGGGTCTCTGGGCCCCAGGATGAAGAGCCTGGGTTGGAGAAGGGGGTCTCTTCTAGCCCATCCATGGTGACCCCAGCAGGCCCAGGCAATGTTCCTTCTGAAATCTTGGGAGCTGAATGAGTCTGGCTAGGTCACTCCAGAGTTGCAACTCCCCCCACCCTGTAAGACCGAGCCCTAGGAACAGAACTCCCTGGATGCCACCCCCAGCCTGAGGGCTTAACGCTTGGTAGACAGGCATGGGCCAGATAGTGGTGGGGTTTCTGGGAAATGTACAGCTTTTCTTTGGCTCAGACCCTCTCCTTGCTGTGGAGAGGGAGCAGAAAGGGTGCAGAAGGGCCCTCCTTTCTAGCACTGGTGGCCCAGCCCTCTAGCCCCACACACTGGGGCTAAATAGTGGGCATTGTTTGTGAGAGGCCACGACCTCTGGCTTGGTCTGATTGGTCTCTAGCTAGAAGAGAATGGGTGGGAGCTGGATGGAAGATCCAGCTGTCCTCCATCCCAGGCCCCTGGGCAGGGCTCAGCAGGCCAGCTGCTCAGTAGGGTTGGGAAATTACCTTTGCAATCTACACTGCTTGGTTTTGAAAAAGCAGCAGGGAAGCCAGGGCGGGAAGCCAGGGCTAGGCTGCAGGAGGGCTGCGGTGCCCCTGGTGCAAAAACCTCCTTGAGAACCTCTTTCCCTCAGTGTGCTGCTCAGATCTGACCCAACAGTTTAGCTTCCCCCTTCTTTCTCACCCCCTCCATTGTTTCCCACTCACTTCATTCAAAAGTCTTTCCAGCCTCTTCTGCTGTTGGTACTATGGGGTTTGGGGATCCCTGGGTCCTGACCTCTTGACTACCCTCCACTCCCTCTGCCCTCTCTCGTCTACTCACCCTTGTCCCCAAACTACAGGGGCTACTGCCTCCCCACCTCCTCTCCCTTGAACCCTTCTTTTTAGCTCCCTGGGGTGCCCTGCCTCTCCTTGGTGCCCCAAGCCCAAGGGAGCCTCTCCCGCCTTCCCTGACAAGCAGCCCAGCCAGGGAGCTGCTTTACCTGTGGGTCCGCTGCAGCTCCACTCCCAGCCTGGCTCCCTCTAAGCCTGCACACTGAGGGGGCTCCAGTAAGCACAAGAGATTTTTTTGCTGCCTCCTAATCCAGCGTCCAACAGGCTTCAGATTACAGCTGCTGTTTTCTTAAAGTGACCTGCACTCAATTTGGATTCTGTGATTGCATCATTGTCTGGTGTTAGGTTTAACCCACTGCTGCCCCGCCACCCCATGCTCCCAAGGTGCACACATCCCCACACCTTTTGTTTTCCATCAGCTCTTCCTTCAGGGTCTTGGTCTTTCTTGCTGCCTCCTGGGACTCCCTGCAACTTAGCTGGCCCCAGAGGGCACTCTGGCAAGCCAGGGGTAGGAGACAAGAGTGTCTTGCCGGAGGAAGCCCAGAGGAAGGCAGGCGAAGTGGAAAAAACACTGCCCAGTACTGGAACCCTGGGTTCCTTCTGATCCTTGCCTCAGTCACTAACTGGGATTTGGGGCAAAATAACTCTCATGGTTCCTCCCTTTCCTTGTCTGGGAAATAAATGAATGGAACTGGAATGTCTATATGGTTTTCCAAAAAAAAAAACCAAAAAACTCTGAGATTCCATAATTTCTGCAGGTCAGAAAGGACAGTGGGGGCAATATCTGACCAGAGGAAGAAATGAGATGTGCCAGATACACGAGCACTAAGATGAGGCCTGCTACGTGCCTGACACCAAGCTAGGCCCGACAGAGCCTACTCGAAAAGGAGGACGTTTAGACTGGGCTCACTTCAGGATGTTTGGGAGCCAGACTAAGTCATTGGTATAGATAATAATTAAAGACTATCACAAAATGTTTTCTAAGCAGGTGTGAGTCCTGGCTGAGAATGTCCCATAGTCATTCAGAGAAGGTGAGATCAGAGAAGGAAAGCGCTCTGGGATGTTTAGTTCAAGGAACAGAATATTTAAGGGAAGCCTTGAATATTCTCATGTGAGGCTCCAGAGAGCAGAGCTAGGTAGAAAGTTCTACCCAGGTAGAAATTCTCTCTTTCAAGTGAGCAAGGTTCAGCTTTACATAAGAAAGAGTGTCAACAGTCAGAGTTCAATCCCTTTCCACACACACAAAAAAATCATGGGTGCAGGGCGGGCGCCTGTGGCTCATCGAGTAGGGCGCCGGCCCCATATACCAAAGGTGGTGAGTTCAAACATGGCCTCAGCCACTGCAAAGCAAAAAAATAGCCAGGCATTGTGGCGGGCACCTGTACTCCCAGCTACTTGGGAGGCTGAGGCAAGAGAATCGCCTAAGCCCAGGAGTTGGAGGTTGCTGTGAGCTGTGTGATGCCACGGCACTCTACGGAGGGCGATAAAGTGAGACTCCGTCTCTGTAAAAAAAAAAAAATCGCAGTGCCCTCTATGCAAGGCACTAGCGAGGTCTGCAGA